>VMDR010004358.1:0-60939 GCA_007922815.1 Macrotus californicus | reverse complement strand
TATATTTTTTCATTATGAGTAGTTTTCAAAATTCTGTATGTATCCTGCTTGTATTTGTTGAGAATCTTGGATTTATAAGTTTATAGTTTTCATTAAATTTGGAAAAAATTTTAAATGGTGGAAACTACTCTTTGTAGATATAAAAATCTTGTTACTTAAAGGCATTAACATTTCCTTTCACTGACAGATACCAAGAGAATTTTTACCCATTGCTCTAAAATAATCTTAAACCAAGAGGCTTCATGAAGGGGGTCCATGAAAAGTTTGAAAGAATACGTCAGGCCCTTCCAATTATATTCTCACTGCTATCTGTGAGTCCTTAGGGGGCTATGGCCCATAGCTTCTAGACACATAAGAGCATGTGTATTCAAAAGCATAAGACTCAATAAAGTATCATTTCTTTATTTCTCCCCACTCCTTCAAACTCCAAATTCAAAAAATATATTCTATTCAGTGGAGGCAGCTAAACTTATTCTGTGGCTAAACATGACCTGAATAATTTTCTGAGGTATAAATGCAAAGTCTTCATCTTGTTTCCAAGGCAAACAGCAGGGCATGGGTAATAGGGTAGCCCATGGGGGAAAAATATTAAAACTGTTGAAGCTTGCAATGCCATTTGATGGATTGCAGGACATTTTTGCTTTCAAAGTAGATGGAGAATTTGTCTTTGGGGTATGTGCACCCTCTTTGGAAAACACTCCCTCAGTCGTTAATATAGAGTACTTCTAATTAAATGACCTTTAAATCAAGCAGGAGCTATGAATCAGTGTTTGGATATTGCCAGTTTCTGTAATTTATTGTGTCAACATGGTGTCAAAGAATATAGCAGGTGGGTAGATTTATTTTTTCTATAACCTTGTGGTTTCTACTTCACACAAATATGCACACATTTACCCCCCCATAAATACACCTGTTCTATGAGTGATGTCATGTGCTCATCATAATGTATAGGGTGGGATGGGCTCACTAAGCCCATTGAGCTATGCAGATGTAATTCAAATATCCACTCATTGTCCTTGGTAAGGCCTAATTTGGTCCAAGATATTAAATTTTATTTAGCCCTGGCTGGTGTAGCTCAGTGGTTTGAGTGTGGGCTATACACCAAAGGGTCGCTGGTTCAATTCCTAGTCAGGGCACATGCCTGGGTTGCAGGCCAGGTCCCTAATAGGGGGCACATGAAACCGCACATTGATATTTCTCTCCCTCTCTTTCTCCTTCCCTTCCCTTCTCTCTAAAAATAAATAAATAAAATATTTTAAATTTTTTAAAAATACATTTTGTTTAGACTTTAGACTTCCCTTTGCAAGAAAGGCATTTGTTCCAAGTGTGTACATATGTTTTGAAAAGTAGTTTCTTACTGATTAGGAGACCAAGCCACATCAGAAGGAATAAAGCATAGGATGGTTAGGAGAAGCTATCTTCACTTTGGTATCCCTGCCTCCATGATGTTTTTGAGCTTCAATCAACCAAACAGAAAATGAAATGTTGACTACTACAATGACCTAATTTAAACATGGAGACCAATTTACACCCTTAGGTTAGAGTGGGATAGTTCTTCTAAAAGAAATAAATATTGCCATTTCCACAAATGCTGCGTAAGAAAAAAAAGACAGGTCTCGAACTGAGGAAGATAAGAATTCTTTTCCCTTCTTGATGAGCCAAAGAGGAAGCTGGGAGCCTGTCTCCAGGCAGAATGAAAATGACCAAAGTACCCACGTGGAGAGACGTGTGTCCGCCCCTTGAAACATTGAGATGAACTGAAGTTAAAGAAATAGGAGACCCATGTGGTAGCGACCAAAAAGTTGTTCAGGATTTAACTATATTGTCTGCGTTGTAGTTTCTTGCTCTTGTTCCCAAACCTTGACCTTAAGTGTCCTGTGGAGAATTAATAGAGGTGCCTGTCCCCATTGTTAGGGTGAAACAAGACGGAGGAAGGAGATATGAAACAGATGGCTGGTGAAATTGACAAGTGAGAGCCGTGTGGGAATCATCAAACATGTAAATAATCCCCTGACGTTCTCAGATATGCTTGGAGAGGGGATAAAATAAAAGATCAGACTTTCTATTGCCACTTGGGCTGACCACTGAGACAGTTAATATTTGGGTATTAAAAGGAAAAGAGCCCACAGAGACACTTGGTTACATAAGCAGAGACTGAAAACAGGAGTGTGATGAAGCCTCTAGGATTAAGTTCCTAAAACAAAATATTATTTTCTAAGCACCTTCCTTCCATACATAACACCTATTCCCTAAACCATCTTATTCATTTCTCAAAAGAGCAAAAGGAGTTGTCACTGAATAGGAAGCAGTCCCAACCCCCTTCATTGATTCTCTTATATTTAACTACCTTATACTCAACACTAATGAAATCACCCTACAACAACAACAAAAAAAGAGCCAGACATTCTTTGGAGCAAGAAACAACCAGAGTCCAAAGTCTTGCTCTGCCATTTACTGAACCATGACTCTGCCCCAAACTCCACATAAAGTGCTTTCTGTCACCACTGACAGTGCTTCTGCAACTTCAGTGTGCACACAAGCCAGCTGGCAACCATGTTAAGATGCAGTTTCTATTTCGGCAATTCTGAGATTCTGCATTTCTAACAAGCTCCCTGGTGGTGATGATGATGCAGACCGCAGGTCGAGTGGTGAAAACTTGTAGTATAAACTCCGAATGCCTTTCTCCAGAATTCACTGTTGGGCCCCAACCCGCCCTTCCACTTCTACCAGCTGCCTTTTCTCTCTATCCTTGGCTCCTGATTGTTATTTCCCTTAGCCTTTGTTGGAATGTATTTCTACATCTCTGCTTTTTCTCTACTTTGTGTCTTCCCAGAATATTCCAACTCATCTTCCGCCTTCTTTGCTTGGAAACACCTTAGTCGTGTTTCACAATCTAGTTAGCTCAGTGTTGCTCTAAGATGAGCCTTCTGATTTTACTACTGGCCACAGCACAACCATGCACAGGCAGTCATGCTCCTCCCATGTGCCTGGAGATTTTTATAGAATATGAAGCACATCCTGTTATACTTAGTCATGTATTTATCAGGTTTGGTGACCTTATGTAAATATAGACTCCATGTCAAGGCCATGACTCAGTTTTGTTTTATCTTCAACCTATAACACCACTTGGTATACAGTAATTTCTTAATAAACGCTAACTAAAATAAATCAATGGAAACAACATAGTGTAGCTACCCAAAACAGAAGCTACGTGTATTTTAGGGAACATACATGGAAATATGGCGTGTAAAAGAAGTGGCATATTCAGTTCTGTATTTGATTCTGGGTTACAGATACACTGGTTAACTGGTGAAATGATGAAGAAAAAGCTTCCAGCTGTGAGAGTCAGTTGAAAATGGAAGATATTTAGCCCGAAGAAGACAGGTTGCACAAAGGAATGCTATTACCATCCTCAGATACTTGAATGTGTATCACATAAAAAGGAATCAGACTTGTTTTCTATGGCACCAAGATATAGGCATCAAGCCAAAGAGTGTAAGCCAAAGTAAAATGATGCTTGGCACACAGTAGGAAAGCAATAATAAAATTGTTTGTCCCAATATAAGATAAAGCCTTTTTACAGAGAATTCTTAGGAGGTAGTGTGTTGCCAATCCCAAGCCATATCAAGTCCAACAACCCAAAGTCAAGACAATTATTGATTGAAGAAGGAATTCTGGAACAAAGAAAAAAAGTCTCATGAGGCAACTTTTAAAGTTCCTTTCAATGTCAATATCCTAAGTTCATGAAGAGATGCCATGTTAGTAGGAATTATCCATTTTTATTTTCATCTCTCCCAGTCAGTTCCTGGTCACTAGACCAAGAGTCCTGTTTGGGAATACTTATCTGCCAAAGCGGTGCCTTTAAGAAAAAGCCACTGAAATTTATGACTACAAAGACAGGAATTTGGTGTATTTATATGTGGGTGTGAACATCCACATCTACTCAACCAGCCAACCATCCCCTCTTACTTATCAAGAAGAGTGAGAGATATGATTGGGTAGCAAACTTAGCAAAATATGTTAACTGCATCATACACTTTTTGATTACCTCCATCAGAGTGCACATAATGGTACCCAGGGACTATTTGCTAAATATGTATTGATACTTTTGAGGAAAGCAGATAAAGGTATAATACTTTTCATTCATTTGCCCTGCGTAAGGTTAAACAAGGGCCTTCCATATATTCATTTTCATTTTTTTCTTTAATTTGGTAGATGTTTTCTGAGTTGATAAAAGAAAACCAATCTAGGAAAAGCCTGACCATTAATCCAACTAAAATAATTACTCTCCATGAATAAAACAATAATTATCATTCAACATGGGAACCTTGTTAGGAAATTCTCATAAGGAAGCAAATACCAGTAAATATCCTCAGCAGACAGATATTTTGACAGATGTCCTGTGACTGTGTAAGCTCTGGAAATGTAAGGTGCATTTTCTTGATTCATGAGAATTTTTGTGTTTTACCACAAAGAGGGGATATCTCCAAAGTTAAGGGTCTCTGAGTCTCTTCGGCATCCTGAGCAGGAAATCCATCATACAGAAGGAAAAACAAGCAATTTACAAAAGCCATTATCATTATGCTGCCTAAACTGATCAAAATAACTTACGCAGAGTTACCCAGTAGGTTGTACTGCAAGTTGCTAGATGATATGTATTAAGCCAACCCTAGGATGCCTGTCTACCGTTATGAAATTTTGTGATTAATATTAGCTATTAAGAAGAATTAGAAAAGCTCCAGCTAGGGAAAAACTGCAGCATAGCTTGAGGGGTCCCCTGAACCTCTTGAAGACTGAAGAGCTTCTCTTGGAAGAGAAGTCTTTCATGCTCGGCAGCTGCTGGGCACATTCTGCAATAACTTTCCAAATACTCTGTGGTTCACATTCATTTCATGGCTAACTGACTAAATACTGGCTTTTCTAGTCATCCATGGTTTGAAGGCCCGAGGAATTTGCTCTCAAATTCTCTGGTAAATGTTAAGTCTTTGTTGGTGAGTGACAACTAAAGAATCACTCAGATGTCTGAGAGGCCAAGAAAATCTCAGGAAACAAAGATGTAATTTTTGGCCTCTCTAGAATTGCAAATGTTAAAGGGGAAAAAGTGCTGATATGAATTTCCTGCAGACCCAGCTGCCACGTCCTTGACCTCAAGGACATGCTCTTCAGAAAGCTCACTTGTTCTGATACTAAAACGTCTTCTTGTCAATCTCACAAAGCTGGGTTTTCTAACTCTTATGAATGCATTCTTATGACTTATATATAGTTCTGGCTCTTGGAATGAAATGGTTGGGTGACAATAATGCCATTGTTGCTCTAATGTATCAAAGAATTCCTTCATGAGAAAAGTCATTTTCATTGACATATATGTCAAGCAGAATAGTCCCATAAACCACACTGAAGTACTCTTTCATCAGGGCTTAATTCTACCCAAGATCATTAGAAATCCATCCATGGGAAAAAAGTGGTTAAAGGCACCTGAGTCTGAAGACATTGTTCTAAATTTCTGAAGCAGAAAAAATATTAAAAGTCAGGTGTAAGGCTAAAAGACACATGTACAACATATGGTGGATTTTAGGGGCCACCAAAGGCCACATTTTTTAATCTATAAAAAGATGATTGACAGACACATGTGCCTATACTTTCATTTTCTCCTCTGTTTTCAAAAAATTTTCAGAATTTTTTATTTTAAAATAACTGCAGATAAAAAAGTAAAAATAGTACAAAGAATTATCATTTACCCTTCACTTATATTCCTCCAAATTAAAATTTCACATCTATTATTCTCTAGATAGATAATAGATAGATAGATGTTAGATAGATGATAGACATATAGTTAAATATTTTTTTCTGAACTATTTGAGAACACATTCCAGACATTAGTCCCTTTTATCTTTAAATTTCTTAACAACAAAAGGCAGCCTCTTATACAACTGCAATAGTTATCAAAATTAGGAAGTTAATGCTGATATAATAACATTATCAAATCTACAGACCTTACCCAAACTTCCCCAATAATGTTTTCTTATAGCACCAGAAAAAATAGCATTTCTATATCGGGGTCTAATCCAAGATCACACATGGCATTTTGTTATCATGTCTCTTTAGTCTTTCTAATCTGGAAGGTTTATCCCTCTCTGTCATCATAAATGTTTCTGAAACAGTAGAAGACTCCAGGCTATTTATTTTTTGTAGATTTTCCCTCATTTGGAGTTCCCCATGATTAGATTCAGTTATGTGGTTTTGGTTAAAAAAATAGCACTGAAATTATGTAGTAGCCTTTCCTCCTTTGGGAAATATTTTATTCCCCAAACTTTTGTGACATGACATGCACCTGAATTTCTTCCTACCTCACTGGCTGTTCCATCCTGGTCTTCTCCATTAGATGGCTAATTGTCAGAGAAGCCCACAGTGCTTACTCTGCTCTCCTCCTGCCTCTGTTTCTCTCTGGGTGGTCTCATCGAATCCCACATAAATAGGCACCAGCAACACTATGCTCTCATTCCCTACACTTCAGGATCTTGTACCCAACCTCCAACTCACATCTTTCTTTGGGTGTCAAAGAAGCACCTAAAATTGCAACATGGCTGATCCTTTTCCTCCAACATTTACTCCTAGAGCTTCAGAGTTGAGACATAAATAATAAGAAAGATGAATGCAGGCAAAAATGGGGGGTGAGATGGGATTAGTGGAATGAATGTTCCCTGTAGACAAAACTTCCTCGTCAATTAATCTTTCTAAGATTACTAGAATCAGACAACTGAAGAACTGACGATCACCTCCGAAGATCTAGTCTAATATTGCCCATGGTGATCAGTCCTTCTACAGGGGCCATGACACTATAGTTATTAGATTTGTAATCATGAGGAATCTCACTTTATTAAAAATTGTGTCATCAAGGCAATTACTTTAACTGAGCAAACCATAGTTTCATGTATACCCCCTATCATCTGTACTGCATACTGTTTAAAACACAAACATAATTCAAATTAGACTGCAGAATTACAGCACAGTTCACATTTGCTAATACTAAACAAAGGGATACAGTGCAAAGTAAGCAAGCAGCTTCTTAAAGCATCTGTGTACTATTATGCTTCCTGCAATGCTTGAGTTTCTTATGCACACAGTTAGTTATTGTGTTTAACTAACAGTGGTCTGCATGATGCAGATTGTATTCCTGAATTAACTAATCAAAGTATACATAATTTAGTTTAAGGGAGCACAAACTGTAGAAACAATATCTATAATTAACTTCTGTTCCAATGATCTTGTTGACAAGGGGATTGCTGTCTTACAAAGTGATTTCAATACCATTTCATTTTTAATTCCCTCTATTATTGACTTTTTCATATTAAGTCAAGATCTACTACCATCTAATAATTTTTATACATTGACTCTAAGTTCAGTCCTCTGGATCCACAAGAAGTTTTATTCCTTCTACATAGAGCATGGTATGAAAATGGCCATGTTTCTTCTTTATTTGCTTCATCTATCCTGTGGCCAATACAGTCTTGATTGGTAAATGCTTTCTCAATAAAAATAAAGACAAAGAGGTAGGTAGACTTTTCTGTTTGTGAATTGAACCAGAACAAACTGGTGTTGGTCCAGGCCAATGAGATTGATTTTCCTGGCTTCCAGTATTTTCTTAGCATCCCAGCTTCATGGTGATAAATGCCAAATTCACATCTACCCTCATTTTTGTTGTGTAATCTTTTCCTACCCCTGACTACAGTTCAAGTCTTACCTATAGCTAAGTACTTGGATGTCAATAGCAAAGTTAGTTGATTTAGCTCCAAATCTTCATTTGGTCTCACTGTTAAGTTTCCAAACCCAGTAGCTCTGACCAGCTTGGAAGTTATTATAGCTTCTCCATGGCTATTCCATGGCCAATGGACCATTCTGGTGTTCTCACCATCTCCATGAGATGTATCCTATTCCTGAAGTTGGGAAGCAGTTTTATTTGCAGATCTCAAAGTCACACTTAATTGTTCTGGGCACTGCGTGAACAGAGTTGTTTCTTTAATAGCTTTACTGAGGCATAATTGAACCACAACATTTAAAAGTGTATAATTTGATATGTTTGACATATATATATGTATATTTACAGATATATATATATATCTGTAAAACAATCACTACATATTCACTTCCCAAAATTTCCTTGTACCCCCTTGCAGTTCCTCCTTCCTATCCTTTCTTACCCTACCCAAATACTCAAGAAACTATCGATCTTCTGTTCGTAACTACAGATTTGCTTGCATTTTTAGGGTTTTATGTAAGTGAAATCATATAATATATACTCCATTTTGTCTGCCTTCTTCCATTCAGCATAGTTATTTGGAGGTCTATCCATATTGTTAAACATATCATTATCTCATTTATTTTTATTGGTAAATGGTATTTCATCAGATGACTACACCACAGTTTTGTAGTAGTCAGACAATCAAGAATAGAGCAAGGACAATAGGCCAGGTACAAAAGGTCACCAGGGAGGAAAGCCCTAGGTGCCTAGAAATGGGCAAAACTGGGAAAACAAGGACCTTACCCCCAGGGTGTCCTTTCCTCCCCAGGCATTATTGCTGGTTATATGGTTTAAACTCCGACCTTTCATATTGCAGGTCATTCAGTTCAGACCTTTCCCTGACCTTTCCTCCCCTGGCATGTTACTAGTCATGTGGTAGACCCCCTTAGAGGAAGAACAAGGGGGCAGAAGAGTGGCTTCATGGACTCCCATGTGGGCCCTTGCACTACCACTCCCTTAGCATTAACCCCTAGGGATAACATCTAGGTCTGTTTTGTTGCAGCTCCATTGTCAGAAAAGCAACAAAACCAGACAAGTGATGTCATGGCTGACATCTGGACCAGCTACATTGACTAATGATCCCTTCCCTTGGTGCTGACCAGTCAGTGGAGACCATGACCCTGAAAGGACACACCTGGGAAAGGCGATGTATATTATATTAAGATCCTTCCCTAAACCCCCAGCCTTTAAAAGCCCTTAGGACAGAGAAGCCAGCACAATCTCCCAAGCACACTGGTACCTTTCCCATTTCCCTGTTCTTCCCCCCAGGTGCTTTATCCTTTACTTTCTCTCTTTTTCCTAAGCTCCAAGGGCCCTTCTTTTGGCTCTGTAACTTATTTTCTGAACTCATTTCTTCTACAGTTCACTTCTTCTACCTCTGTGACTTTCTAAATAAACTTCCTCTTATAGATTGAGTGTTGGCTCTGAATTATTTCTTAGCCAGAACTCAAGAACCAAGGTTGCTGAACCTAGGTCTGACACTTGGTTCCACTTTACCGCTAACAATTTTTTTTTATCCATCCATCCAATAATAGACAATTGGCCTATTCCTAGTTTTTGGATATTACAAATAGAATGAGCAGAATTCATTTAATCTATCCTAAGTGGGTAGGCTTTTCAATAATCATGGTTCTCTTAGGTCTCCCAAGGGCTGACTGATTCTTTTAAACATTCATTTTAAAGATCTCCCTTTTACAAAAACTTAGAACAAGTGCCCCAAGGACCTGTGCTTTCATGAAACGTCAATTGCATAACACTCGAGTGTGTGAGTTACATATCTTTAAGACAAATCTTTCCTCAGGGAGAATTTTCTGCTCTCTGAGAAAGTGTGAACCTTTTCTTCCTGCAGGTTGGGGAAACCACTAATCTGCTAGTCTTGTGCTCAAACCTTGGGATATGCATTGTTTGCCAGAGAAGGTCTAGGATCCCGTGTGAAGGGCTCCCAGTAATTACCCTGACATTTTAGAATTCTCAAGGTGAATATTCTGCTTACATTCATGCCCCAGTTTTCTCTCTAAAAGCAGAAGGGTATCAGGAAAGAAGAAATGCTCTAATCGTCTTTATTGTGTCAAGTTCCTGACTTGGAATAAAAACCCTCTAATAGCTCTTCCTTGTTTTTGTCACAATCCTTCCCTTTTTTCCTCTTCATATTTTATATTCAAACCCTACTCTAACCAAAATTTCATGTGGAAAAAGCTGAAGAATGTTAAAAGTTGTCAATATTAATAAGATAGGTATTTCGATTCTATTTCCTCTTCCACCATCAAGTTCTGTTCTGCTGCAAACCTTCTAACTTGGACTAAATTCATGGGAATACAGGAAATGCAGAAATCTTTCCTTACAAAGATATATATAATAGAGGCTGTCATCTCTGGGAATAATGCCAGGTTATTTGAGAGCATTTTCTGGGCTATCGCGTGTTTGGAAATGGTCTCCACCAGGCAATTCCTCTTCTGTCAGGTCACATGAGTGACTGCTGTTGATACAACTCAGCCTTGGTTGAGGACACTGAGATCATGGAGCAGAGCTAATGGCTCACCTGGAAACCATTCCTCCATGTGTTCAACAAAGTTCTCTCCCCTTGTCTTTGACTTTCAAGCAAATTACCTCTCAACAGCAATAGGAAAAAGTACCCATCAAAACCAATTCAATTTCTTAAATTGCAGCCATTTAAGTTTATGGGACCATATTACAGCTATTTATTCCTCTTTCACATTGAAATTATTCAGTACAAAAAAAAAAGAAGGTAGTACCTTGAGTTTTGTTTAGTTTCTTGGCTCACTCTGAAGACTTCATCCAGCCAGGAATTGCCCCAAATCTGGAAAACGAATGCTCAAGCTCCGAAATCTGGATTCTCTCTTTGAGAATTCTTCTCCCATCACTGATGCTCCACCCCTCACTCTTGTTTGTTCCAGTAATTAATATGATTCTGTGAATGAAATGATTAAACTATACCAGTCTGAAATACATATACAAAGGACATTATACAGGAAGCCTAAGGTTGTTACATGAGAAGTTTTATGGTACTGCCCAAACATGACAAAGATTTTAAGCGTCAGAAAGCTAACAGAGCTTTTAGATCCAGAGTACCTCAGCATCTGGAATGATGTGTCCAGGAACCAGAGCAAATGAATTAGAAACAATACCTCCAGATTAGAGAAGCAATACTGGCCTGAGCTTAGCACTTAGCGATTTATTAGAGATTTGATCAGCACTCCTTCTAGACTGTAAGCTATTTAAATCCTGCTCAAACTGGCTTAGTCAGGGAAAAAAACGTACTGGTTTTTAGAACTAAAAAGTCTAAGTGTACACGGATTGAAGCCATGGCTGGATTCAGGCACTCAAACAATATTGTCAGCAACTTGCCTCTCTCCATCTCTCAGCTCTGCTTCTCTCTGCTGCTTTTATTCTAAGGTAGGCCACCCTCCTGGTGGCAAGACGGCCACCATCTCCTTCTCTGAGTGTTCATCAGTAGACACCTAAGAGCATCTCTTTTCTAGTATTAAAATAAAAATCTCAGATGTGTCAGTTGGCAATTTATTGACTCTCAGCTGCAAATCCAGCCTTAACTGTCCTCTGTGACATTGGAACATTTTTTCTTGCCAGCTGGAATGACGTTAGGCTTTGACAGTAGACAATCCTTGAGCGAACCTGGAGAAGTAAAGGGCTTCTCTTTCTGGATGAAGCATGCTGGGTTTTTCCTTGCTCCTGTTGTTGGGTTGGCATGCAGGAAACTCAGTGGAGGTCAACACCCTCAGGTCACTTCCCAGCAGTGAGATCCTTAGAACAAACTCCTGTGGGCAGCTTTCAGGCAAGCTCTAATGGTGACACAGTGGCTTCTTCAGAGTGAATTCCGTAGATACCATAGCTTACTTATTACTATCAGACTCCTGGTGACAGCTTTCCAGTGATCTCTTTGGGCTCCAAAACCACAGCCCCACTCTACTACAGCTTGATTACCAGCAAGTTCCACAGGCACTCCTAAAGGGAACTTCATAGTGAATTTCATGGGTACCCTAACAGGCAGTTCTCTACTTTCTGGCCACATCCCACCAACATTGGACCAGCTCTGATCTGAGCCACCTAAGAAACTTCTCCACCACCCAGTGGCTACAATCATACCTTCTTCAATGGGGATTGAATCCTAGCCTGGGGAGAATTTCCCACCAAGTTTGTTCCTTCCTTAGCTATGTTTCCTCAGCCCTAGGATATTCTTTAGATTTCTCTTTTATTCCTTTTCAGTTAATTCTCTATATATCACTTAATAATATATAATAATCCTTCATAGGAAATATGAAGGCAATAGATAATCTTGTTCAAATTACAATATATATCTATTTCCTGATTAGACCCTGACAGATATTACCAGAGATGGTGCTTATTTATGCAGATTGACCAGGCTTGGCCATAGACCCCATATTTGTAACCTGAGAAAACCAATCAATGAGCTCATTAATCAATCATGAATTTTGTGTTGTCTCCTAAAGCCACAAGCTATAGTCAAAGACACTCACATAATATAGGCTGGGAATAGGAAAGAGGTGGTTCCCTAAAATAAATTGTGAGGAACTGACTTTGGGGGTGGCACAAACAGCACAGTCCATCTGAAAGAACATGTGAACATGTGCTTCAGCAAAAAGAGAAAAAGAGAGAGAGATACTTAATGATGAGAGTCCGGAAGCAAAAAGCAAACATTTCAACACATAAGAAAACATTTGGCAAGAGTAATGTAGACCTCACAGGAAGAATCTGAACCAGATAAGAAGGTCTTTCTTTAGCCCCCAGAAATAAGGTTCCTAGCATTTTTCCTAGAGAAGAGAAATTAAAGACGGGGACTAAAACCAATAAAGGGGATGTATTGGCTTACTTAAGTTCAGAATTAGGGCAGAATTTAAGCAGTACTTGATCCCTCAACTCAACAGTATCATTAAACTTATATTTCCTGTCATCTCTTTGCTCTACTTTTCATAGTGCTGGCTTCATTCTGATCGTGCCTTTATTCTTATTTCCCAAATGGTTGCCAGCAATTTGGGGGTTATCATGCTTCCTTGTCCAGAAAGAAACTGAGAGCAATTTCCCTGCAAAAATACCCATACTCATTTTTGGTTAATTAGCTGAGTTCACAAGTCCATTCCTGAACCATTGACTGGGACCAGGAGCAAGGAAAACACAAATTGGCTTATAGATCACATCTTCCATGCCTAAAACCAAGGACAAGATAATCTAAAATTATGAGAAAGTATAGAATGCCTACTAGGAAGCCAACTAACAGATATACCCTACAGGAATTAATTAACCATTCCCTCAATGAATCTATATATCATCTCAAACAAACTTCTAACTAGCACTTAATATACTTATTGTGTTTCTCTCTACATCTACAACTCCTCTATTAGATTCTAGGTAGTATCCTTCAGTGGCAGAAATTGGTCCTTGTTTAGTATTTTTTCCCAAGAAGTAAACACTAGAAGCTTAAGAAAAGTTTGAATGAATAAAAGAATCTGGTACTGGCATAAGAACAGATGCATAGATCAATGGAACAGAATAGAGAGCCCAGAAATAAACCCATGTCTCTATGGTCAAATTAATATTTGACAAAGGGAGCAGGAGCATACAATGGAGTAAAAATAGTCTCTTCAATAAACAGTGTTGGGAGAACTAGACTGGTACTTGCAAAAAAAATGAAACTAGACCACCAACTTACACCATACAGCAGAATAAACTCAAAATGGATAAAAGACTTAAATATAAGCTGTGATACCATAAAAGTCCTAGCAGAAAACAGAGGCAGTAAAATTTCAGATATCCCACATAGCAATATTTTTGCTGATATATCTCCTAGGGCAAGGGAAATAAAGGAAAAAATAAACAAATAGGACTACATCTAATTAAAAAGCTTCTGCATGGCAAAAGAAACCATCATCAAAATGAAAAGAGAACCAACCATATGGGAGAACATATTTGCCAATGATACATGGAACAAGGGTTTAATCTCCAAAATATATAAAGAACTGATATGATTCAACATCAGGAAGACAAACAATCCAATTAAAAAAGGGGCAAAGGACCTGAATAGATTCTTCTCCAAGGAGGACATACAGATAGCCCAGAGACATATGAAAAAGTGCTCAACATCACTACCCATCAGAGAGATGCAAATTAAAACCACAAGGAGATATCACCTCATACCGGTTAGAATGGCTATCACTAATAAATCAACAAGCAATAAGTGCTGATGAAGATGTAGAGAAAAGAGAACCCTAGTGCACTGTTGGTGGGAATGTAGACTGGTACAGCCACTGAGGATAATAACATGGAATTTCCTCAAAAAATTAAAAATGGAACTGCCAAAATTTGACCTAGTGATTCCACCGCTGGGAATATACCCTAAGAATTCCAAAACACCAATTCAAAAGAACTTATGCATCCCAATGTTCACAGCAGTACTATATACAATAGCCAAGTGTTAGAAATGGCTAAGTGCCCTTTAGTAGATGAATGGATTAAAAAGCTGTGGTACATTTGCACAATAGAATGCTATGCAGCACAAAGAAAGAAGAAGGAACTCCTACCCTTTGTGACAGCATGGATGGAAGTGGAGATTACTATACTAAGTGAAATAAGCCAGTTGGTGAAAGACAAATACCATATGATCTCACTTTTAAGGGGAATGAACAAAATAAACTAACAAGCAAAACAGAACCAGACACATGGAAACAGGGAATAGACTAACAGCTGCCAGAGGAAAGGGAAAGGGGGGGGGGGAAATGATGGAAAGAAGGGGAAGGGACTGGTCAAAGAACATGTATGAATGACCCATGGACATGGATAATAGTGTGGCGATGGACTGTGGGAGTGGGGGGTGGACTGGATGGAGGAGAGCAAAGGGGGAAAAATTGGGACAACTGTAATAGAATAAACATGAATAAAAAAATTTTTAAAAAAGAAAAATTTGAATAAATAAACGGCCTTGAACATCATACAGTTAAAGAAGTTTAAACTTTATTCTGTAGCCAGGGCTAGTCAATCTTTTGGCATCTCTGGGCCACATTGGAAGAAGAAGAGTTGTCTTGGGCCAGACATTAAATACATTGTGACACATAATCACACATAAAAATCTCATAACGTTTTAAGTAAACTCATAATTTCGTGTTGGGCCACATTCATAGCCATCCTAGGATTCATGCAGCCCACAGGCTAGACATCTCTGCATGAGTGAGTATAGACCATAAAGCACCCCAAAATGGACATGAGAAAACAGAATCATATTCTAAGGTGTTTTAAAACCATCAACATTGAAAAAAAAAAAAACAGAAGCAGGGAAACTAGTATTGAGGCTATCATAATTGTCTAAGCAGTCGATTCCAAGATTAATCTATGGCAAAGGCAGCAGAAATGGAGAAGAACAAAAGACTTTGAGAAATTTCATCGGTCTGTCGGTAGCTCTTAATGATTAATATAGGGACTGAAGCTCAGAGAAAAGTTAAATGGATTCAAATACCTAGCTTGGGTAACTAGGTGAGCTGATCAAGGGAAAACAGAAAACAAGGAACAGATCTATGGGATAAAACAAAGAGTTCACTGTATAACCTGTAGAACTCAGGACTTGTTCCTGAACACTCACAAATAGTCCAAATGCTTTCCCAGCTTACCTCAGATTAGAGAAGTAACTTATTTATTAGAAAATATTAGCTCTGTGTATATTATACCAAAATAGATGGCTCTAGTGCAACTAGGCTACGTCATGACTTCTCCCACTTTTGCCTGGTTTGGTGGGTTTCTTGTTTTAGCTCTGTGGCCTACTGAATTTCCTGAGATGGCTGGCTCTATCAGGATGAGGACACGCAGGGACGGACAACAGCCAAAGTCGCCAAGGCAGCCTGTGAGCCAGGAACTGGGGGTCGGAGGAGGGATTTTGTTTGCCCGCTGTTAGGTTTTTCATATCTGAGCAGGGCTGAGTTCGAATTCCTGACCACAATCCTTTCAAAAAGATCTTTGCTGTGGGCTTCCTGCCAGTGGGTAATGATAGAACAAGGTATCAAACGTGCCATCTAGTGGCTGGCTTTTCACTCCCCCTGTCTCCGCTAACTTCAAAAGGACTGAATGATGACACTCAGAGTAGAACAGAGTGTAGGGCGCAAGCTTTGGATCAAGACAGATCTTAGTTTGAATAGGATATCTACCATTAATCATCTGTGTGACCTTGCGTAAATTTTTATCCTTTTTAAGCCTGAATGAGAATAATAGCTGTTACCTAACAATAGCATTACATTTAGTAAGATCTACATAAAAATACTTAGCACAGTGCCTAGCCAAGAATAAACTTAATAAACGCACTCTGATATTGCTACTTATACAACAATTATATTTCCCTAATACACATACAAGAACTTTATCACGAAGGCCATCTTCCCATTTCCTCTTTCCACTTGTCCTGGGAATTAGCCTGGAGTATGTATGGCACAGTGAGAACAGGTGAAGATGTGAAGTGCATCAGACTTGGGTTCAAACATGTTTGCCCTCATTTTTCGCTCATCTAAAACTCAATGTTAATAATACTTCTTCCCTCTAGTGCTGTAATTAATATTCAATGAGAGCACCATAGGTACAATGATCTCAGTGAGTTTGGAAATTTTGTCTGTTTTGTTCATTGATATACCCCAAGCATTTTGCCTAGTGTCTGGCATGAAATAGGTACTGAACCAATATTTGTTAAATAGTATTAAAGTAATTTGTACTCTGTCTGGAACATAGTAGATTCTTATTTCCTTCATTTTTTATTCTTCCTTCATTTGCTAATTAATGATTTGGAGTCCATGTCAAAGCAATAGAATTGCCAGAGATGTTGAGCCTCCATTGCTCTATAACAAAGTGGTAGGTGATTTGCGTCAGTTTTACTCTTCAGATGATCTCTGTTCCACATAGTGCTATTAAGAAATTTGACTAAATTGCTAGCATTTGGGGGTAATAGCAGATTCCACAACAATACTCAAATTCCAACTTCTCCAGAAAATTTGGAAGATCTAGCAATGCACGGTTATATTCTCACAAGGCAACAGTGAATAGAGTATGTGTTTCCTTTAGACAGGGCATGTGTGTTCCAATATGCTACAGTCTCTTCCTCTTCCTATTGCCTCTCTGCCACTGCAGCTGCCTTACTATTTACCATCAACTTTGCTCTGCTGGTTTTCTTACATACAAACACCCCTCTCATTTACACTAACTCGCGGATTTCTGTAGGCATTTGAGTTGTCAGCCCTGTTCTATAGCTTTAAAAGGGTCAGTGGGAGGGGGTGAATCAATGCATAACTCTAAGTCTATGGTGGGAGTGGGGATTTAAATGTAGGGTGAGGAGGGGTGAGAGGCATTCCTCTTGCTCTAAGATGCTTAGCCATATCGGTGTTCCATAATGTGCTCTACATTTTATGATAAACATTTCCTCAATTTGTGAATAATGATAACATTATAAATATCACCACTGACATCATAAAAATGCTGACATGTTTGGGATCTTTCATGAATTTCTAAATGAAAAACCCTGTCTGTTTTTATAGCAGGGACATGTCCAGAAACATTAACTGTGCTTGTGCTTTGGAATTGAATGTTAAATGATTTCATGGACCAATGGCATCTGAAGCAGCAGTCGGCTACAGAGAAGGTGACAGAAAACATTTGCTGCAGGGATAACCATAGCCATTAAAATGCCTCAGTCATGGTGTGGTTTTCCTAGTCTTTGTTTATGTAACTTGGTGATTTGTTGGCTCGAGAATTTTAGGATTTATTGTCCTAGGAAAAGATGACGTACAGGAAACAAGGAAACACAATCCTTTGCAACCAACTTTAAAACATCTGGGTTCATGGGGTGTGGAATAAATGAAAGCTATCCAAAATCCAAAAAGAGAGAGAGGTAGGGAAGGAGAGAGAAAAACAGGGGAGAAAAGGAGAAGGAGGGAAAGGGAATAAATTAGGAAGGGAAAGGAAGAAGAAAAGAGAAGAGAGGAGAGAAGGGAAGGGCAGGGGAGAGGAAAGGGAAGGCAAGGAAAAGAGAGAAAAATTCAAGCAGCCAAAAGTTTCAGCCTCCTTTTTTTAGGTCATAAAAGGGTGCAATCAGAAACGGGAATAAAAAAAGGTGGAGGAGAAGGAGAGAAATATGGGCAAACAGGAGAAAATAATTAGCTAGTGGAACTGATAAGAGTTTTATCTTTCCTTTCCTCTTCTCCCTTTTAAATACTTAAAAAGTAGAAAAATGAAGAAATCAAGACCACAGAGCATTTACAAGATTCTCTTATTGGATGGAATACGCTGGCTTATATCAGCCTAGAAAACTACGGAAACTTTAATTCTGAAGGATTCATTCTTTACTTCTAATCATCCCCATAGTGAAAACTAGCAACAGATAAAATATATCTTCATTTTTGACCATTCTCCATCCCCCACATGCCAGCTCATCAAGTCTGTTTCCTCAGGAATCAGTACTTTAAACTGACCCACAGAGTTGTGGTGGACTTTATTAATGAACAAATAAAAAGGAATGGAGGATATATTGGGAAACCTAATTGTAGTTCTGGATTCAAGCTGCTTTCTCCTCTACCATAAATAAAGTTGATTGCTGTTGTCCATCTAATTAATTCATTTATCTGCTCTTTATTTCTGAACTCAGACACACAAGGGAAGAATGTTATTTATTGTTTCATAAAACTCCCAATTAGTGAATCAACTGGGAACCTTGATAGAGAGTTGTAAACACCGATACTCAGAAACTGAAATAATCTATGAAATCCTGGGAGATATGAAGGTTATTGGTTCAATCAGGGCAGGGAGATTAGGCTTCACGCTTCAGTGTTTCATAAACTCAGACCTCTTTGGCTTTTGATCTCGGTCATTTGTAGCAGCCTCTGTGGTGATGATGCAGCTACTTTTTTGACATGCAAGGATTGTGGGGGCCTCTGCAAATTACCCTGAACTGTTTTTATGGGCACAGATTGGTGTTGCTGGGAATTATTTCAACATTCATTTAATCAAATGCACAAATATTTCATAAGCACTTACTAAGTGCCAGGCCCTACCCTAAATACAGCAGTCAACAAAGGACAAAGAAGATAAGGGGATTAGGAATTCCAGTTTGTAGGAAGGTTTCCAATGTAAAATGACTTGGCCAGGCTAAGCTACACTGAAAAGATTACATTGGAACAAAGGCTTGACAGAGGTGATGGCTTGAGTCATGCAGCTATAAGGGAAGAGGGGCAGAAGAGCATCACTGGCACAGGGAAAAGCTGTTTAAGAGATAGGGATGGAAAGGAGGCTGGTGATGGTGGGACACTGAGCAAAAAGGAGAGTAGTGGAGAGGTCAGAGAGGTATGAGGGAGAAAAGTAGTGTAGGGCCTTGTTCCAATTGTACAGATTTGCCCAAGTGAGATGGAAAGTCATCCCAGGGTTTCATAATTTGAATTACGTTTGTAAAAAATCTTTGTGTCTACTGTAAGAATAGAAGAGAAGGGCAAGGGTGAAAGTAGGGAGACCAGTCAGAAGGCTGCTATCTTTATTACGGATTGGTGATTAATGTAACTTGAGTCAAACTTATCAAAATGGAGGTAGTAAAGGGTGGTCAATTTGGGGATAGGTTTTAAGTGAAAGTCTACTGGATTTCCTGATCACCAGGACTATAAGGGAGAAAAAGAAGAGTTTAGAATGTGTCAATGATTTTTAGCCTGGGAAACCGGAAGAATGGACTTGCCACTTAATGAGGTAGACTAGGTATGAAAGGAAGATCAGAAGTTCAGTTTTGAATGTGTTAAGTTTGAGTTTATTAGAGATCTAAGTGGGGGTGTGGAGTGTATTTGAACATAAGATTCTGGAGTTCAAGAGAAAAATTAGAGAAAGAAATATATATTTGGGGATCAACAGTCTAATGATGAGACATCAAGCAATGAGAATGAGTGAGATTAACAAGGGAAAGAGGAGAAAGTATACACAGAGGGGATAAAAAAAAGATCCAAGAAACGATCAACCTTAATATTTCTGGGAGAAAAGCAAAAAATTTTTAGTCTAAGGTGAAACATATCACAAAAGTCAAAGCATCTGTTTACAGATCTGTGAGTATATGAAATCATTTTATACTATTTGTGTTGGTTCACATCCAAAGATATAAACCAGAAGATTATTTAACCTTAGAACTGTTATCCCAGGCATACTTGGGAACCATTTCGATGGTTGCCCCAGATTCCTCTTCACCTTGTTTCAGGTTACATAGAGGATGTAGGAGAGATTGTGGGGTTATGTGGTCTTTCCCTCAGGTTCCTAGAGTCATTTACCATCATGTGGTTTCATGTTAGCTTTTTAAATATCTTGGATACACAGACTGTGGCTTCAACCAGACAGAGATGACAAATGTTATGAAATGAGCTTGTCTAAGAAATAGCCTATAAGCTATAAATCCACTGAAAATATAACTTTCACTAGGACTGAAATGGAGGGAAATTTAAAAGACATTCACAAGTACCATGAGCTAAAATTCATTAAAGAAAGCTCATGCACCAAATGCTTTAGGCTGTAGAAACAGGAGCGGAAGCAGAGCGAGAGAAATTTCTGGAGAGTTTACGTTAATGAGAGAACTTTGGCCCAAGAAAGAGAAGGGTTCTACTGTAAGAAGGTTCTTCCCTGAGAAAGGAGACTGGGGGAAACATCCTTATAGGAAAAGAGTCTCAGAGTACATAAAATTACTTCCCCACAGGTATTTGAGATCCAAGAAATTACTAAGAGGTATCCTTTTAAACTTACAGAGAGAACATTTACCATACACCCTTATGAGGAAATGTGTCCATGATGCTTGGACTAGAAGAACCATGTAGCTACAGAAAATGTAGACTGTTCTGAGAGGGACAGCCATCATCCAACTGTAACCACCCTCAGAAGCTTCCCTTGCGCCCTTTACTAATCACTGCCTCTTCTGGAGTAACCTGTATCCTGCAGTTAGCAGCAAAGCTTAGTTTTTGTTTTATGTTATGTGCACTTTTTTGTGTCTTATTTGACCCAACATTATGTCTGTAAGAGTCTTCCATGTTTTGCATATGTAGCAATAGTTTGCATGCTGCACCACTATATGAGTATCCTTCAATCTATTTGTCATCGTTATTGAACATTTCAGTTGTTTCCAAATTGGGGCTCTTATCAGTGGGCCGCTATGAACATTCTGGTGTATGTCTTTTAGTGAGTATATATTTGGATTTCTGTGGGTACACACCTAGAGGTGGAATTGCTGGATCAAAGGATATGTTTATGTTCAGTTTTAGTGGCTACTGACAGATAGTTTTCCAAAGTGACTATACCATTTAAGGGCTAGACATTTAGTGTTGAGACAAGACAGGATCTTCCAAAGAAGATCTTAGGGCAGAGGTCTTGGACCTTACAAGGGCCCTAAGGCCTGAGATTTTAGAATCATTAATGGCAGCTTCACTTCAGGAATGTGCTGAAATGGATTCTCCAGCAAAAGCAGAGGTAGGGGTGAGGAGGAAACAATCCCTGAGAGGCAGAGTTCGGAAACCAAGGAAATTAATTCCATAGTAAGAAGTGGTGCTGGCAGACATGTGGAAGAGGACTGAAATGCCTCCTTACTAGAAATGGCAGTTGTGCTACCAGATGAAGACCTCACTCGGTACTGGAGAAGTGCTGGACTCAAGGGAGGCTAGACACTAAGAAGTTTTTCTTATGTGACATAAGGAACAGAGAAACTAAAGCAAGATGTCATGGTTGGGAAGTGTGGTGGGAATGATGATGCATCACCCAGACCCCTTTCAATGATGGGCATGTTGTCCACCTGCTGGGAGGGCTGGACAGCCTTCAGTGGTCAGGCCCACCAGGGATTGCTTCAGATGCAGAGAGACATCTGGCCCAAGATCACATCCTTCTCTGGATAGTCCACATTCAATGACCTGCGTCAATGAGGTAGTAAAAAGCCCTGGCCATACTGGCCCAAAACTCAGGACAATTATGGATCCTTCTAGCTCCCTGTGGAAGTTGACTCATGCCATGTTGGCCTAGGATACAGCTCTCCTTCTACCACCTATTATTTCCTTCTCTTCCCTTCCATAAGTATTGATCTCCTGAGAACTCATTAATAAATGTCCTACATACCAAACTCTGTTTCAGAGTCTACTTCCCAGGAAAGCCAACCTGTGACAGGGCCACTTTTCCAAAAAAAGGTAGGAGTATCTCCAATGCCCCTACCTGCTATTAAAATAAGTGTATCCTGCTAATCTGGAGACTTTTTCAAATAGCATCTATACAGTACAAAGCTCAGTTGTGAATTATTTCGATTTCAGGGATCACTTATCCAATGAGAAATCACCACGCACCAGCTGCTAAAATCACTCCATTTGTATCTTGGCATCTAGCTAAGATGACTCTGGCTTAGAATGAAGAGAATAAAGCATTGAGGATAAGAATTTGAACTTAATTTTTTTAGACTTTATCTTAAAATAGCAGGGGGATTTAATCTGAAGTCTCTGATTTCATCCCCAGGATTTAATAAGGAGGGGTCAAGTGAGGGACATTTTCATACCACTACTACTGTATTATTTGTGATAGTTTTGTGCCGTCATTCAGGCAACTTGAGTTCCGTTGGACATTGGGACTGGGCATGGTTTGAAAAGGGAAGAATAGTTAACAAATTTCAACTGAAAGTTAATGTGATGAATGCCTTGTTCTGAAAAATTTCAGAGTCTTCTCTTGATGAAATAATCTGCCCACCAGGAATTGCAGCCTAATAAAGGTAGGAGAAAAAAATCACTTTATTAAACGTACACAAATATTTGCCCGAAGGAATAAGAGATCAAAAAGTTGGTAAATGTTAGAAGGAATCCCCTAGACAGACTGCATATTCACATGAAAAATGTGTGCTAAAATAACATATCTGCATATATTCTCTCTATATATTATATATAATTATCAATATATAATTATTAATGTACATAAAATGTATAGTATATAATTTTTAAAAAATTTTCCCACCCTCTACTGCTGGCCTGGCCCAATTTTAGGTGGAAAGAACACATTTTTATGGCCAAAAACTGCTTTTCAAAAGGCTTTTTGAAATCTCATCATTATCATAGATGCAAGAAGCTTACCAAATATAAAGTTAATGTCCTACCATCATCAGTTTGATTCATGTGTCTATTTCTCAAGTACTCTGAACTTTCAAGTATAAAGAAGGAAATTATTAACTGGAAAATAAGATTAGAGGCATATCAGGAAGGGCCTTACGTTATAAACTAAGGAGTGGAACATTTTTTAAAAGATTTATAGGACTACTTGGGGGCAGAAAGGGATATTAGTATTGTGGAGTAGCTTTTGCCTTTGAATTGCTGGGTCTAGATAGAACAATTTATACCTCAAACGTTCATTTGTGCCTAAAGCATAGACGAAGGGCATATGTGCAGTTCATTACTTACCTACTCTCACGGGTCATACTACATGTAAATCTGCTGCCTAGGTGGTGCACAATAAGTGTTACCAATTGTCATGTGCCTCTAATAGGAAAAATGCAAAGGTAAAATCATAGTCCTCTTCTTTCATCCATTTCCCTTGGGTGGCAATTCCGATTTCTTCTGTCTAATAAATTGCTAGAAACCCCTTTTTAAAAAAGTAGTAGACTGTCTGCTCTGTTTAAACCACTGGTCATGAAGACTGAAATAATTGGCTGCCTTAGTCTTCTCTCCTCCTTGACCCAGAAGTGAGATGCCTTGATCCTCGGCCCCCGTGGATTCCCAAACTCACTCTCAAACAAAATTGTTGTAGTGACTTGATCATTGTTCAAGTGACTTCTTAAGCACGCATCAAGCATGTTCAGATCTTTGCAGTGACTATTCCAAAATTAGCAAGATCAACCTCAACTTCGTAGCTAAAGTTTTACTACAGAAATACAAACTGGTGGCATTTAGATTGTTCAATTATGCAATTATCCTTACAGAAGAGCAGTTTATGTGAAAAGTGTACAGAAAAAGCATGATACAAAGATTTCCTTAAACAAGACTTAGAATTGTAGAAGGTATAATATAGTATGACTAAGAGCACGCTTTATTATATCTTTGCATAGAATCTCTAAATAGACAAGGCACTGTCACATTCTCACATGCTGAGTATTATTTCACTTAATACTAACAATTGCACTGTCATGGAATTATTATTAGTGCCACCTTACAGGTAAATAATTGATCCACAGGAAGATTGACATGCAAGTCAGCTAATAAATGGTAGATCCTATGTTTAAACTCATGTAAAGATAAAACACGTGTACCTACTAAGAATCAGGGACCTCACATAGAATATGTATTCCTCCAGTCAATCATGCAAAAAAAAAACAAAGGTGACATGCTCTTTACTTTACTATGAAGGGGTACTTCAGTAAAAGTGTCAGTCAATGATGGACACTTGATATCTCACCTAACCAAAGAACAGGTGAGGAAACTGAGCATATCAAAGGTAGGAATACAGTTTGGCCCCAAGAAAAGCTTAGTCTAGAGGCATGAATGCTGCCACGACTTTCTCCAACTCATTTCTGCTTCTTGCTACGATGGTTTCATTTTCTGTCACTGAAGTCCTCCTACTTCCTCTTCACGGGGGATGCCCGAGTCCTCTGAGTCTCCCAGCTTCACCACTGAACATGACAAGATATTTTTCCTTCCTCGTATCATGTTTGAAAAATCTAGGTGAATTTTCTATTTGCTCTATTTGGTATAAGTGCCCACTTTATATTAATTAAGCATGGTCAGTGGGACAGGATCATCTGAAAACATGGAGACTTACTTTCTGACCACACCACTAGAGTGAGTAAAGGAATAATAGGCCAAATAGGGATGTTTATTCTGAGAAGAAAGTGGAGAACGCTAGGTATACAAAACGACAGCTATCCACCTTGAGACTGCAGCATACCAGCCTGAAATTGTACCTCATGAACCACTGTCCCCGTGTTTATCGAAGGTTGATGAGGCCTGTCATTTAAAGAGTGTGGGGGAGAGGGGAGGGAAGGTGGCAGTAGAGCCAGGTCACACTCTAGGTACCAGGTTACCTATACCCTCATAACCATTCTTTTTATGGAAGACCAATGGAAATGCAGGAAGTTAAATAACTTGTCCAGAACCGCAGAGCTAGGAAGTGATACAAGCAGGATTCAAACCCAACTTGACTGTAACAGAATCCACACATAACCTCTACCCTCTAAAGCTTCTCGATGAGAATAAAGAGGAAAAAAAATCACTGGACAGAAAAGGGCAGAGAAGCTGTTTTTCAAGGCTGCCCTGAGGCTGGCATGAAATAGTCAAGCAATAGGGCAAGGTTCATGGGCCCTGCTGCCAGTCAACTGTGGGATCTTGCACAACCACTTGGTGTTCCTCAGGCTGTTTCCTCATTATCAAGAGAACAGACCAGACAAATTCAAACATTCCTAGAATCTGTTATACCATATGGTCAATGACATCCAAAGACACAAGTACATGACCTGAATTGCTCTCCTTTTCTCAGAACAGAGTCCCTAGATTAATCAAAGATGATGTCTTGAGATTCTCGCCTGGCTTGCCTCCCCAGCTATGTGCAACAGTGCTCACTGAAGTGGTCAGAGAATCTAGTCTCTGAGCATGTGTGTGGCCAGTTGCTCAGCTGCACTGGGATAAAATCATGAATCAGGGTTATTGGATCTCAACAAATAGGGTGAGGCAGGGAAAGCTTCTCCAGGACACCCACTCCAGGGAGGTCAAAAATGAACCATTGTCTTTTCTTTCATTTGTTTTTTCAAATCATGAGACCATTCAGGTTCTTTCACCTTTTTTCACAGCTCATGCCCTCATCCCCCACCCCCACTCCAACTTATACACACTCCTATAGGTTAGTATGTCCTTGTCTTCCCACCCAAAGCCCTGTCTCACTTTTGACCCAAATGCCAATCCTAACAAGAACAGCTTAACCCCTTTTAGCCAGGGTAGTCAGGCTAGCTGTGGAAAGACAATTTTGATGCATTGTCTGCTGCTGAACAATGCATGTGCTCTGTTTGTGAAGCTAACTGACCGAATTTACTCAGTCAAAAGATAGTAATAGGAATTCTTTTTCTTCCTGAAAGGGCTGAGGAATTGTATAGGAAAACCCTTCCACACCTGCTCCTCCAGTCACCGAGAAGTCACGGCAAATGCTCTGAAGGTGCTGAAGAGATTTTTCCAATTGTTTTTTAGCTGTGTAATTACAAGGATCTAAATACCTTGATCCGACTTTTCAATAACTTGCCGTAAAAACCCATTGTCAGCTCATGCAAAACAATTTCCACTACGCCTGTGGGACTGAATGGGTTGTAAGGGAACAAAAGGATAGGAAAGTAATATTTCTTTTTCTCTCTTCTCCAGTGTTCTAGTTTGTCACTCATTTTCCTTTCCTATTCTTAAATGCAAGGTAGTGAGCATCCAATTCCACATACAAGAATTGTTTTCTGATTTCAAAGCCCTGCAAGGCCACATTCAAATAGGAACGGGACTTATTTCAGTTACACTCTGGGGCACATGGAAATGGAAGAGATCTTTGTTTTCCTCATTGCCTGCGTATTGTTCAACATTCTGCTGTTTCAATGAATTCTAAGGAAAGGCAATGTGTTGATTCTATCTTTCAGTGTTTCTTAAATGCTAGACAGAGGCTTTAATTTTGTTTCTTTCCTCATTTTCTTTGTATGGGATTTGTTTTTGCTGCTGTTATTTTTTTATTTGTTTAATTGTTTCCTTTTTTAATTTCATATTCCTTAAGTGTTTTTTCTAAGCTATCAACCACCCAGTGCTTGTATTTACCTCAAAATAACTCAGATCCCTTGATACATGCTTAGTCTACTGACAGCTGACTTTGAGAGGCAGCACCCATACTGAACTTTCAGTCTTGAAATTCAAAACACTGATGGCTAATAATGGAGCCCACCAGATCTGCAGTTTTTCTCAACCAGAATTGCGTCACTTGACTACCTTAAGGCTCTCTGGAGGGCAATTCAGAAGTTCAGGAGACATTTCTTACGAGCCCCAAGTTGGGCTTTGAATTCAACCCAGCCCAGCTTAAGCCACAAAGAACCTCAATCTCTGGCAGCTGCAGGTTTCCCCTGCTCTTGTGCTAAGGGGTTATGAGCAATCAGCCAGCTATGCCATCCCCAGACCTGGGTGGATCCAAAAACAAAAGAAATGAATCACAGGGCTATGCCCCCGCCACAGGCCCATGTTTCCACAAAGCATGGCCATTACACTTTTATTCTCAGGAAAAGGTGATATGAACTGAAGATTACTTGAATGTAATGTGAGAAAAGACTCAATACACAATTTAATGGTGGGAATGCTTATCAGAGCAGCATTCACAAAAGGTTAAACTGGTCACATCTGAGCATGTCACCTGAGAGGAGAGATTATATCACTGTTCACACCACGGTCCACTCAAGGACACTCTGATTTTCTACCTGATATGACACCAAAGGCCTGGGAAGGTGCCTGCATGCAGCAAAATGAAAAGAGAAAGAGAGAACAGCCCTACCCATCCACTCTGGTACAAATTTAAGACCTCTAAAATTGCACTGATACGAATGTACTCCTTCCATTTCTCAGCCTCCTCAGAGAGGTACGCCTGGGGCCACTATGAAAGTTGTTAGTGACTGATTTCCTCTGTTAGAATCAGTGGCAGATGATTTCTGAGCTTCTGGAGAGAGTAGCGTCTGGGCCAGAGTGAGGCAATCCAGGTGCTCAGGGAGTAAAATTTAAGGAGACACTCTCAGGCACTACCCTGGGAAGAAAGAACAAAGAGTGTCCAAAACAGTGTATTTTAGATAATGAGTCAGGACACCAGAATGAAAAGGAAAGATGAGAAAAATGAAGTGATTTATCCAATGCATGCAGCAAATTGAAAGGATGGATGGCAGAAAACACAGATCTGACTTTCTGTCTGAAGTGCTTCACTTGCGTGTATTTAAATCCCTTTGAATCCAAGATTTTGGTCTTATGCTGGCTGTTACAGCAATATTTTATTATCTCTGCATGTTTTTTCCTGTTTTTTGACATAGGTGAAATAACTATGGCTTTGAAGTGGGACAGATTGGATTTCAGTTCTACCACTTACAAATTTTTTTAAAGACTTTATTTATTTTTAGAGAGAGGGGCAGGGAAGGGGAAAAAGAGGGAGAGAAACATCAATGTGCAAGAGAAACATTCATGGGTTGCCTCTCACTTGTCCCCAACTGGCGACCTGGCCTACAACCCAGGCATGTGCCCTGACTGGGAGTCAAACCAGTGACCTTTTACTTTGTGGGAAGACACCCAAACCATTGAGCCACACCAAGTCAGGGCATCACTAAATTTATGGAACTTTGAAGAAGTAAATTACCGTTCTTGAGTCACAGCTTCTCATCTGTAAATTGGGGTTGTTGCTAAAATTAAATGAGATGCTTTATATGGGTTTACTCAGGCATGCACTCAGCAAAGTGTATTGGGTGCCTATCTATGCCAGGCCCTATGCCAAGGGCTGTGGATAAAACAGTGAACAAAACCAGCATGTCCCTAGTGTTTAGTCTAAGGGAGGAAACAGATAAATAAACAAGACCTTAGAACTAGATTAGACATTAATGGACGCCTACTCAAGCATTGGTTTTAAAGGGGTGGAAAAGATGCTAACATTTGGGAGTTCACTCTTTCTTAGTGTAGAAGTACTAGAAATGGTTGGTATAGGGATTATGTCTTCTGTGTTCATAGGTTTCATTTTGTCCCCCAGGGGATTAATTTAACATCAAACCTCACCAGGCAGACATTACAGCTTATTGAATGGATAATACAAATTTTATAAATTCTCTTACACAAACTACGACAGTGAGTCATGCTTTCAAAAGTGCCTGAAGATGGATCTGTGCCACATGACAGCCATAATGGTTCATTTGCAGCAGTTACACAGTCTACTGGGTAAATAATACAAGTTGTATAAATCACATCAACGCTGTGTTTACATAATAGACCATAACTACTCCAGAGAAGCTCAAACAATCTGATACAAGAACATTTTATAAATGATGTAAACAGAGCAAGTTTAAGACACAAGTGAAGCAGCCCCAAAGGAAGACAGGTTTTTCAGGAAGGCCTGAAGGAGATAAGGTGCGTGAAATATGTCTTTGGTAAAGTTTACATTAGTTAAGTCTCCTGGCTTGAAAGCAACTGGAATACATTTAAACTCCCTTACTTTAAAAAAAGGGGGTGGAAGGTAGGATAACCTCTCAGAAAGAGGGGGCTTCATAGAACCTAAAAGTCAGAATGCAGCAAGGTTTTAAGGAGGAACCGAAATTAGGAGTGGGAATGCTGCAAAAGCCCAGAATGTTTCCCATTTCTTTTGTCTTCTCAAAACTTAATTTTAGCCCTGGCCAGGTGGCTCAGTTTGGTTGGAGCATTCACCCAAAGACCAAAGAATTGTGGGTTCATTTCCCAGTCAGGGCACAGACCTGGGTTGTGGGTTTGATCCTTGGTCAGGGCACATACTGGAGACAACCATGGGTGTTTCTCTCTCAAATCACTATCTCTCTCTCTCTCCCTCCCTCTCTCTCTCAAAATCAGTAAACATATCCTCAGATGAGGATTTAAAAAAAGCTTAATTCTACTCTCTTGGCAAATTGGCCTTCTCTACTTTGCCATGTGGCCTCATAACTTCTGAGTTTCCCTGTTACTGTTCTAGCCACAGATAAAAATAGATTCCCTGCTTCCAGGTCTTAGTTCCAATTTCCTAGGAGAGCCATCCTCATTGGCTCACTTTGAGTTGGACGTCCACCCCCCAGTTTCCTACACCCTACCCTTGCCCCAGGTAAGCTATGGGAAAGGGCTGGGAACATATAGCACAGTCATGGCTGACTGGGCACATGCCTGGATGTAAGGAGGTAGTTCTTAGAGGGGAGAATAGCTTATGGACTAGAGGGACAATGCAATAAATGTCCACCCAAAATGCTCCAACTCTGATAAGACCCAGAGACAGAGAAATACACTGTGAATCAGCGCAGGAGATACTGAGCATCTGTAGAAACATTCCATTCGCTTCTATATACAGGAGGCTAAGAAAACTACTAGGAAATGCCCTATTGCCTAGTTTGTGATGACTCAATTGACCTTATAATTTTTTTTATTCTAATGGACTAGTTATATCTTGGCAGAATACATTGTGAAACAAACAAACTGACAAACAAACAAAAAATCCCCAAAATGTGAAACACCACAACAGGTTTTCTTGGTGTTTCCCTTCATGCCCTGTACCATAAAAAGAATTCAATAAGTGTTTGCAAGTTTCCTTTCTTTAAATAGGATCCAGGCTGGTAACCTATGAATAGGCAAGGCACTTGAGAAATATTATGAGGTGAATATGCAGTTATTATTACAAATTAAACTCATTATTTATAAAATTAATTAGCTTAACCCAAAGTGCCTTAGTACATTGTGACTGACTAGTTTCTGTTTTGCAAGGAAAGTTTATTGCTGATGATTTTCATCCTAATAATGTTAGGCTAGTTCTTTGAACTTATAGCACATGTGTGTCACCATCCTCCAATCTCCATGATGACCCTCACTCTTGGGATGCTCAGAACCACTATTTCCCTTTTCTAGAAGGGTCTCACGACCCAAGATTAAAAACTTCTCTCTCAGCCTACTAGACACTTTATTCACTGTATGAAATAACCCAGGGTACATGTAAGTGGACCAGCAGGCATTTGTGGAGTGTTTGGGGGATGGCTGCTTCCTTCCCTATCATCATCGACATAAACCAGTGTCAAAAATGCCAATCCACTCTGTCATTATACTCTCCTAAAAGTTTGTTGTTATTGTTGTTTTCCAGAAAATATGAAAAAGTTTAAAGAAGAAAACAAAAAAATCACCCATAATTCTACTAATCAGAGATAATTTAGGTTAACATTTTGGGCATCTTCTTTCAATTATATTTATTGGTAAACATATTGGAGTTGAGCCCAATTGTAGCTGCGATATTACACACTGCTTTTATCCAAGTATTAAATGTCTTCCTAAATACTTTAAGGGCTGCAGCATACTATCCTTATACATGTTCCATCATTCTCTTAAGTATATCCTTGTTTTTTTGTATTTATAGTACTTGCAATTGTTTTGGTATATATTACCAAGTTGTCTTTTAGGAAGATACTAGTTAATATTCCCACAAGTTCATGTAAATGTTATCAGAAAAACTGCTTCATAAATATTGAACATTGGACTTCCAGCCAAGATGGAGGCATAGGCAGATATGCTTTGCTTCCTGTCACAACCAAAACAGGGACAACAACAAATTTAAAAACGAAAATCAACCAAAATTGCTGGAAAATTGAACTGTATGGAAGTCCAACAACCAAGGAGTTGAAGAAACATTCATCCAGACTGGTAGGAGGGGTGCAGATGGGCAGTCGGGCAGCAAAGATGCGCAATAAGGCGGTGACTGGTGGACAAGGATATCCCACATTCGCTTATGGATAAGCTGAGAAAAACAACTGGAGAGTGAGACAGACCACACAATCCAGGGTCCTGGCATGGGAAAAGAAAGCCTCAGAAGCTCTGGCTATAAAATCCTGTGGGGGTTTCAGCAGCAGAAGAAACTCCCAGTTTCACAGAAGTCTGTTGGAGGGACCTACAGGATCCTAGAATGTACACAGAACTACCCACTCCAGAATCAGCACTAGAAAGGCAAAATGCACTTGTGGGTAGTAGGGGAAATGACTGAAGGCAGGGCAAGAGCCAAGCAGGCGGTATTAGTCCCTCTCTGACTGCTCACCCACATACAGGGCCACAACACAGTATCCTGGGTTGCTCCGCCCTGGTGAATACCTAAGGCTCCACTCCTTCCAGTGTAACAGGTGCACTGAGAGAAAGAAATATGGCCCAAATGAAAGAACAGATCAAAACTCCAGAAAAAGAACTAAGCAACATGAAGATATCCAACCTATCAGATGCAGAGTTCAAAACACTAGTAATCAGGATGCTGACAGAAATTATTGAGTACAGCCACAAAATAAAGGAAGAAGTGAAGGCTATGCAAAGTGAAATAAAGAAAAAATATATAGGGAAACTACAGTGAAGGGAAGGAAACTGGGACTTAGATAAAAGATTTGGAACAGAAGAAAGAAATAAACATTCAACCAAAACAGAATGAGGAACAAGAACTCAAAAAAAATAAGGAGAGGCTTAGGAATCTCTGGGACAACTTTAAACATTCCAACATCCAAATCATAGGGGTGCCAGAAGAAGAGGAAGAGCAAAAAATTGAAAACTTATTTAAAAAAATAATAAAGGAAAACTTTCTCAATCTGGCAAAGGAACTAGACTTGCAAGTCCAGGAAGCTCAGAGAGTCCCAAAGAAATTGGATCCAAGGAAAAACACACTAAGAGACATCATAATTAAATTACCCAAGATTAAAGATAAGGAGGGAATCTTAAAAGCAGCAAGAGAGAAGAAGACAGTTACCTACAAAGGAGTACCCATAAGACTATCGGCTGATTTTTCAAAAGAAACCTTGCAGGCAAGTAGGGGCTGGAAAGAAGTACTCCAAGACATGAAAAGCAAGGACCTATAAGCTCCATTACTCATTCTAGCAAAACTATTATTTATAATGGAAGGCCAGATCAAGTGCTTCCCAGATAAGGTAAACTTATAGAAGTTCATCATCACCAAGCTCTTATTATATGAAATATTAAAGGGACTTATCTAAGAAAAAGAGGAAAATCAAAATTATGAAGAGTAAAATATGAATAACTATCAACAACTGAACCTAAAAAGAAACAAAACAAACTAAGCAAACAACTAAAACAGGAACAGAATCATGGAAATGGATGGGGAGGGAAGAGAATGGGGGAAAAATGTACCGGGAATAGGAAGCATAATTGGTATACACAAAATAGACAGAGGAGCTTAAGAATAGTATAGGAAATGGAGAAGCCAAAGAACTTATATGTATGATCCATGGACAAGAACTAAGGGGGGTGGGCCCTGGCTGGTATGGTTCAGTGTTGAGCACTGGCCTGCAAACTAAAAGGTCACCAGTTTAATTCCTGCTCAAGGTACATGCCAGGGTTGTGGGCCAGGTCCCCAGTTGGGGGCATGCAAGAAGCAACCAATTGCTTTTTCTCTCACACATTGATGTTTCTCTCCCTCTCTTTCTCCCTCCCTTCCCTTCTCTCTAAAAATAAATAAATAAAATCTTTGAAAATAAAAGAACTAAGGGGGGGAATGCTGGAGGGATAGGGGAATGAAGGGCAGATATGGGACAAAGGGGAGGAAAAAAATGAGACAACTATAATACCATAATCAATAAAATATACTTAAAAAATAAGTATTGAACATTGATTACAAATTTTATAGATAAAATGTCATGTCCTTATTTTGTACTTCTTTAAATGTTATATTTCATGTATTTAACAGCTATTTCATTGCTTTGGATATTAATTATATCTGTATATAATTTATATCTTTAACCACTTATTTATGTTTTTCATTCACTATTTGTTTGAGTTGCTTACATGTCTGCTGTTTTTAATAAATGAGTTTTCAAGTTTGACTTTAGCCTTTTAAATATCAGAATTTTTTTTACCTAAGAAGTATTTGGGCACTTAGATAACCAAATCCATCAATATTTACCTTTGTAATTTTTCCATCTATTCTAAGTACACAAAGTCCTTGATATGCAAAGATTTTTAAATATTTTTATATTTTACTACATCTTCATTTTTTACATCAAACAATTCAATATATATGGTATGCAGAGGATTCAAATTTATTTTCTTCCCCCAATAGCAAGTCAAGTTTCTTTGCACCAATTATTAAATCAGCCTATTCCAAAATTTGTTCCTTGGAACATTCAACTTACAAATTGCTTCTTTTTTTTTTTTGGTAGATTTTTTATTTATTTATTTTTAGACAAAGAGGAAGGGAAGGAGAAAGACAGGGAGAGAAACATCAGCGTGTGGTTGCCTCTCTCATGCCCCCACGGAGACCTGGCCTGCAACCCAGGCATGTGTCCTGACTGGGAATTGAACCAGTGATCCTTTGGTTCACAGGCCAGCACTCAATCCATTGAGCCACATCAGCCAGGGCTAAATTTCTTTTTTTTTAAAAAAAAAGAAGGAAAATCTAAGAATTCTATGGTTACATCATTCAGCGAAACACTGCACATCATCTCCTTGTTACTTCAAAATGCCTAAATGCTTTTTAACATATTAAAGGCTCTGAGTGGTTCTTCAATAAAGGAGCCTATTTAACTGTTTAATCTTGCATTTTTGAAACATTTCTGTACCATTTTCAAGCCATTCCTCCACAAAAGAAAGGCAAGAGGGAAATAATACAAAATGGATCTTGTACTGGAAAATACATATACTTTAAGAAGTTAATTAACTCAGTTCAAGATGGAGAAGGATGAAAATTGCAGGCAACATTTAGTCAACACCCCACATGAGGCACATAAAACTTCATCTCCGATCAGGGAGATTCTATAAAGTAGTTACTTTCCATACGTCTATTTTAAAGAAAGTATTTTAGACTTCCTAAAGTCTAAACTATGCGTCGTCCAAAGTGACTCAGTAATAAATGCTATCATTTGAACCCCAGTCAGAACATCTCTAATGCCGACATTTATCCCCCAGAATAACTTCCAACCTTTTGTAAGAGTAAGGGCGTGTGAACTTCTTAATGGAAGGAATATAGCCTTGCCCTTTACATGCTACAGTCATGATGCATCTCCTAAGACACATTTATACAAAATCGTGTGATTATTCAAAATCCTCTCATTTCCAAATAACAATTCCTGCCCATCCTCCGCTTTACCAGACAGAGCTGGGACGTGAACGGGCTCCACAGTGGATCACTGAGACAGTGCATTCTGAGCAAATCATTATCAACTAGCCCATCTCTCTACAGATTAAATCACTAGATAAAGTGAGCCATGTGCAGAGAGAAAAAAAAAGCCAAATCAAACTCGAGCCAGGCAGACAGCATGTCTGTAAGTAATTTCTAGGTCTCTGCTACATGTGACAGATGAAGTCCAAGTTCAGTGATTAATTCAGCAACTTATCCAACCTGGGAAGCAGGGGAGAAGATTCAAGAAGGGTAACAAGTTTAAGCAAGAGCAGAGGCCATTGATAAGAGTTTAAAACTGTGATCAGATTATTTCACGGCCTACCTCATAAACTCTTGATTGGGGTTGGAGGGTGGGGGTGGCTGTTTTTAAATTTACATTCGTGTTTTTTAACAATGCACCAAGTACAATGTCATGCACTTAATAGATGTTCAACATAAAATCAGAAACAGGTGAAAAGTTATTACTGAGGTCAGTAGTTAAGGGGGAAGATTTTTTTTTTTTTTTTTTTTAAAGGACTGAAAACACTTTAACTCTCTGGATAGACAAAGTAAATTGGCAAAAGCAGATAGATTTTCCAGTGTCTTACAGAGAAGGATGTGGCAGAGCTTTGGGAATGTAAAGCACTTTTTACATTCTACCCCCTAAAGGAGATGGATAAAAGATTAGGAAATAGTCCTTTTACTTTGACTTTTGGTTGTACCAAAGACTTCAAAGCGTACCAAATTGGTTCTCACTAGCAGTGGGGGCCGGGTAGTGGAGGAAGTTTGGAGGAAAGCTTGGCCTTCAGTGTATTCCCCAGCTGAAGAGACCACCCACTGCAGGCATCTCATTGGACGACTGTTCTGACCCATTTGTGTTCCAGACAAAGGAGGGACTTTCTAGTGTCTTAAAATAAAGCTGTTGTTGTAGGGGATTTCTCACCCTCAGTCTAAAGTTCCTTCACCTTCCTTTCTTGCAGCAAATAAGAAGTCTCTTCTCTCCTCTGGCACTTACAGAAATTTTCTCGAGGACCAAGGGACTACTAGAAGGTCACATCTTTTATTTTAAAGAGGAGAGACTTTGTCATCAGGAAGAAGTTGGCTGAAAGTTCAGTCCCACCACTTACTAGCTATGTGACCTTAAGCACCACTTCTCTATGAGATGAAGCCCCATTTCATTTGGCGTAAACCGAGAGTAATAATGGTACCTACCTTATTCGGTCATGTGCTGCTTAGATGTTTCAGCCAATGGCAGACTACATGTGTGATGGTGGTCCTATAAGATGATGATAGATTATCAGCAAAAAGTTTGTTGGTGATGATGAAATAAATAACTACCCTGATTAAGATGTTGAATTTACTACTAGCTCGAGGTAGTTTGAGTAGATGAGGATGCTCAGCATTCAATGCACTGTCTAGGGGTTCACTGATGCTGGGGCCTGGATTTGGAAAGAAAGTAAAAGAGAGAGCTGGAAAGTGGGGGAATCCAGGGACCCTGCTGTGCCTGCTCCTGTACATGCATGTACACGCATACACACACATGCATGCACATACACACATGTATGCACATAGACATGCACTTTCTTGCACTCATGTGCAAAACCCTACTTCCCTCCATTTCTCTTAGTTCCTCCCAACCCCCCCCTTTTTCTCTCTCCTCCCCCTCTCTTTTTATTTCTCATCCCAAGCGATATCTCTCTGTTTTTATGGGTCTCTGCTCTCCCTCTCCTCCCACCCTTCTACTGATGTCTACGATCCCTCTGAAATAGCTAACTCCATAGCCCTCCCCTTGCCCCCATGACAGAAAGGCAAACATACACTTGACCTTTTATACCGTATTAGTACTGTACCCTTTCAATGTTTAGCTATGTTTAGATACCCAAATACTCACTATTGTGTTATAAATGCCTACAGTATTCAGTACAGTAACATGCTGTACATGTTTGTAGCCTAGAAGCAAAAGGCTGTACCATATAGCCTAGGTGTGTAGTAGGCTAACCATGTAGGCTTGTGAAAGTGCACTCTGTGATGTTCGCACCAGGGCAAAATCACCCAATGATGTTTCTTAGATTGTACCCCTTGTCATTAGGTGATGTATGATTGTAATGTTAATGACACTCTATTGTTTCCTTCTTTTTATAAAGACACTAATCATAATGGGGCTGTATCCTCACAACCTCACCTTCTCAATAGTTGAGATACATTTAGTTAGCAAGTACCACTCTTATAGAAAAGAGAAAGCCAGGCATGATTATAAAGGCTAACATAAATGATTTGTCGTATATGAGTGGTGACCTTACTAAACTACAGGAGTGTAATTGCCAGTGGAGAGCAAACACGTAGATCAGATATTTTAAAATCAAAATCTTTGTTTTTAAGCCTCAGAAGTCATTAAGGTAGAATTTTTTTAAAATTATAAAGAAATCATTAAGGTAGATGCTGCCAAATATCATCACGTTCGATCATTTGTTTTTCCAGCCTTGGTAATGAAGTTAAGATAAATTATTTACACTTAGGCAACATGGGAAACATGAAAACAAAAGACCTGGATTCTTGCTGAATTCTGGTTCTAAATGATCCTGGAGAAGTCATTTAACCCCAGCAGACCATAAAGCACATATCAAAGCTTCTGGCACTAAGAGTGAGTGGGTGAGGTCCATAAGGACTGGCCCCACCTGCCTTTCTAATCCCAGCCGGTTCCACCCCCCTACACCCTACTCCTTCCCTACACTCTAGGCCAGCATTTTTCAACTTTTTTTTAAATCTCATGACACACATACTAATCACTAAAATTCTGTGGCACACCAAAAAACATATTTTTGCCAATCTGACAAGAAATAGGTATAATTTTTATTCATTCACATCAAATGACTATTGTTGTATTGGCTGTTTTTATTTTTTTATTTGATAATTAAGGGAAAAAGATAAATGTATCACATATTTTAAAAGTTCTTACAGCCACCAGCTGAAACTTGCTGGGTACTGGGAGTCTCTTGCTGTTACTCAAATATGCCAAACCCATTGCTGCCTCAGGGCATTTGTACTTACTTTCCCTCTGCCTAGAAGTCTCTTTCCCTGGAGACATAGAAAAAGGAATCATATACATTCTTCATTTCTCTCCTTCTATATGACCTTTACCATGTGGTCTTCCCCAGCCTCCCTATCTACAGCACCTGACACCCACTGTCTCCTTTCCCTGCTTTATTTTCTACATCAACATTTGTTGATATCAAAATTTCCTCTCTATTTAAATGTTAACTTATTTCCCTCCCCTAAGGTATCTGCCTCCTCTGGTAGTCATGAGGACAAACTGTCGGATTCAGTGCTCAAACGGTGCCTGGACTATTGTAGTGGCTTCACAATCATTTATCGGATGAATATTGAATAATTAGTATGTATCTCTGAAAATAAGAAAGCTTTAGGGACCTTATCCTTGAAACCAATTCCCAGAGCCACATTCTGGGATAATCTCTATAATGGCAGATATTATTTATACCCTCCCATATAAAGCAAGCTCAGATAAATTAAGTAACTTTCCTTGCGACATAAATCTAATATGTGGCAGAGCCAATAGGTATTTAAACTCTGGTATCTATTTGAAAGACCCTGTTCTTTTTGTCCCACTCTTTGATGATGTCTGATATCCGGTAGGTATGGTGACCAAATTTCCTACCATCGAAAGTCAAGGTGTTCCACCATCAAAAGTTGTGGCATATTAATAAATTAGAATACTACACTAAAATAAAAAGAAATAAACTACTGCTGCATACAACAAAATGGATGGGTCTCCAGTGTTATATTGAATATAAGAAGAATATATATATATTTATTCTGAGTATATCCAAAAGACTCAATACTGTGGTCCCATTTATATGAAATTCAACAATAGACAAAGCAAATGATGATGATAAAGTCAGAAGTTTGGCGGTTTCTGGGCCTGACACAAGGCACAGGTCAACCTCGCTGGTGCCGAAAATGTTCTGTCTCCATGTGTACATACGTACAAATCTCCAGCTGCATATTTTAATGTTTGTAGACTTACTGCATGCATGTGATACTCTAATAAAGAATCAAAGCTGAACAAAAATTGGAGCACAAAAAAAAGTCAAGGCATTTATAGGAACAATGGGATTGAGCAGTTTAAATTAGGATGACCTGGAAAATCCAGGCGATGCGGTGCCCACAGCTAAAGAAAACCTCGCAGGTCATCTAGATGGAAATTCACAACTGTCTTGGTGGCTGATAGCTGATGGGAAGAAGAAACTAACCTTTGCCATCTGTCTGAGACCACCTCACAAAGAGCTGAGCCACATAAAAATTTAGAGAAGTGTCTTGTTTTCCCCCTGCCTGTTTTGCCTCAGTCCCACTTCTTGAATTTAATGAAGCAGTTTTTTTCTGAGATCTGGTTTTTCTTCTGACCAACTTTCTACTTTCTCTCTCAAATGACGAGAAGACAAGAAATGCCCATCAAACCTGAACCATGTTTGGCAGGAAAATAAGCTTGTTTTACTGCTGTTTGCCATTGGAATTATCTTACATTAAAAAGATGACCATGAAGACAGCAAGTCTTTTCCTTTTTTTTTTCTCAAGTATAAAGTCATAAAAACGCCAAGCCATTTATGCATGGAAATATCTAAGAGACCAAATGGGCTGTATCAGTCTTTATTAAAGGAACAGCTCTCCGTGGGAAGGAACTGGAGGTCTGGATTCTTTAGGAAAAGAGTTTGTGTGACTGTGGCAGGGTGAGGGTGACCTCAGGGTCCTAAGAGACAAATTATGAATAGGCAACCTCCTTGAAAAACTTTGATAAATGGCATTTCTGCAAATACCAAATCAAAGGACAAGATCAGTTTCCCCAGCAAATGGGGCCGAACGAGTCATACATCTGGACGCTTTGGCATGCCTAGTAAATGAAGTCATCTGAGAGTCTAAAGAGAGTTATGTCTGAGGCTGAGGCTTGTTTACGGAAAAATGAGTTTCGGGGCTTCGCTTTGCTTAAGCACAGAGCCTTCTGGGCTGCGGGTACATGGTTATTTTTTACAAAGTAGTTCTTGTCCTCAAGAACAAGTGTCCTGATTCCAGGCCTCCATGTGGAACTCAAAGGTTTGGTCTATCAGTTTTCTTCATTTCCTGTGGGCTCGGCCATCGCCCCTGTTTCAAAGGGCAGCTTTTAAAATGACGGCCTCAGCTCACTTGGACGCTGGTACCTCATCTGAATAAGGAAGCCAAGAAACACATGAAGTGTATATGGGCTAGAAGCAGAATAAGGTGGCAAGAAATGATGTGGCTATTTTACAGCACAACTGGCCTCATTCATACCTCTCTCCACATGTACAGACATCCTGTAAAATATTGAGTTGCCTTTCTCCTTCTCTTAGAAATAGGCTGAACTTTTAGGACTCAGAGACCCTAGAACAGATTGCTCTTCCAACAGGCTCCTGTGCAATTTCCTATTCCCACGTTATTCTCCATCAGAAGAAACTAATTACTTATTGTCATTTTCTGCCTTCATCAAGAGCATTATGTAAAACTAGGACAAGATGATATAAAGATTGATGGACTTTTAATTATGTTCCTTTGCTCCAAGTGTCTGTGAAGAGCTCAGCATTTCCAGGATAAACTTGATGTCATGCTGGGGGACTTGACTACTGTTGATATTTGGGGGGAAAATGAACTAAAATTTTATCAGAAATGATAAGGGCAGCTGTGACAGGCAGGATTTGGCGTTGTCTATTAAACGTGTTATGATTTGTGGACTCTTTTTCCCTCTTCTAATCTTGGAAACCTTTTGTACTTCCTCCAAGGTATGCATGGTGATTGGAAGTCTAAAGAAACTTCCATTGCTCTGTGCCTCTTGTAGTCTCTTTACGTTTATAAATAACAGGAAATATGATTAGGGGTAGGGATGAGAAAGAGGGTGGAGAAATTTGCATTGTTAAACCATGAGGCTATCACTGAAATCGCTATTCCTTTGGGGTATATCTTGATGATCGTTCTCTATTACCCTTGCTCTGTAATATGTTGGATCACCAAAGGAGGGGACATGTCTGAGAAAAGGAGTTTCTCCCTGACCTTGCATTAAAGCTAAGGAGGGTACCCAAGTGAGTTAAAATATATCCTGTCCAGTGAGATCCCCAGTGTTCATAAAACCTGGAAGGTCTGGCAGTCTTCGTTAGGCTCATCCACGTTCCCTGGTATGAACTCTGGCCTCCTTCCATTCAATCCTCTATTCACTATACAGACATTTTGTTACCATTGCTAGGAACCCCCTTTCGGTATTTGAACCACATTGAGATGCCAGAGTTTCTTGAAGAAGACAAATACGACTGACTATAATTAGGAAAATTGTACTATCCTTGAGACACTAGTGAGATACATGGGGCATAGGCAATATGGTGCGTTGATTTTATCTCAAAGGTATTCCTTTTGGAATAACGTATAAACCAGAAGAATCACCTTCTCCAAGCTAGTACTGCACAATCTTCTGACATCTGCACCTTCCCAGCACAACTCCATATCCATCCTATTTGAGAGGATAGTAAAAAAGAACTTTACTAAGCAAGATGCTGTGACCTTTGGCCTCTGTCTCAGCCTGCTCTTACCCATCTTTTCCTTTCTCATACAACCTTGGAGTTTTCAGAGAATCCTTCCAGAAGCACTGAAGAATCTTAGCTTCAAATATACATAGGTTTAAATATACATAGGTCCAGCAACCAATGTTTATAATAGGAGCCCTTTAGGTATTTGATGTAGAAAAATTTTTAGTGTGTGGGATTGTCCTACACATTACATTGGTTAGTTATAACATCTGTCTTAATCTGTTCAGGCTGTGGAAACAAACAAAGAAAAACTATACACTGGGTGGCTTAAAGAGCAATCATTTATTTCTCACAGTTCTGGAGTCCCAAAGGTCCAAGATCAAGGTGCTGGTGTCCAGTGAGAGCCCTCTTCCTGGTTTGCACACAGCCATCTTTTTGTTGTGTCCACATGGTGGTGAGAGGCAGCTCTGGCATCTCTTCCTGTTCTTATAAGGACACTAATTCCATCATGAGGGCTCCACCCCCGTGACCTCATCTAAACCTAATCCTATCCCAAATGCTGTCATTTGGGGGATGAGGGCTTCAACCCACAAATGGAGGCGGGGAGTGTGGAAGGTACACAAACATTCAGTCCAAGGCAACATCCCTTGTGTAAACCCACTGAAAGACATTAGTGACATCCATTGTGATAAACTAAAACGCTAATCTATATTTCCTGATGCTCTCAGCAGAGAACCACTAACAAAAACCAACTTACAAACAAACAAAATCCTCAAGACAATGGGAAAGGTTGTTCATCACATGGGAAAACACATCTGGGAAAGCTATCACATTATAATGACGATTGACACCACATCCTTCTATTAGAAGCCTGGGATGCACCCCCAATTCTGAGTTATGCCACCATTTCTTGTTTCAGGCATCATGCCCAATACTAACAGTTCAAAGCATAAGATATGGTTCCTGTTCTCAAGGAATTCATAGCCCAATGGAAGAGAGAGACTAATAAATAAGCACAATGAAATAATGTTTTCTCAACAATGAGAATATTTGAGAAGGGCAAAGGGAGCCGAACAGGAATGGAAAGTGAGGGCAGACATCCCCAAGCAGTAACAACAACACCTGAGAGGCTGTCCTCATGCTGTCAAATGTCTGGCATACTGAGCAGTTCTGCCTCAGTTTGAAGTCCATCTCTGCCCCTGATTAGCTGTGTGACCCTGGGTAAGTTGTGAATCTCTCCAGTGCTCAGTTTCTTCATCTGTCAAATGCAGATACTGAAAGTAGCTATCTCTCAAGGTGATTCTGAGGAGCAAACAAGTGAATGCATGCATAAAAGCAACTGGTGCTTAATAAATGCTTATCATAATGATTTGAGGGCTTGAAAGATGAATAAGATCTCAGTAGACATTAAGTGTCAGAGAACAACTGAAAGAACATTCCACTCATGAAGAATCTTCCCTGTGCACTAATTTCTAATTCTAGCTGCCCCACTTACAAGAGATGTGTTCTTGAGTGAAATCTTAAGTCTACAAGCCTCAGTTTCCTTGTCTGTAAAATGAAGATAATACCACCTAACATGAATAGAAATAATGGTGCTTCACAAACTCTCAAGTTCACATAAATATCAATAGCTACTGTCCAAAACTCAGGAAGCCACTTACATGAAAAAGAATAAGAGGGCAAAGTCATGCAATTTACTTTTCTGAGTCTCCAATTTGCTTATCTGAAAAATGAGATTATAATGTCCATTTCATAGGTATCCTATGAGGATACAAAGAGGTTGTTTATACAAAGAGTTGCCCCAGGCTGACCCATAGTAGATGCAGTAAGAATTAATTTCCTTCTTCCCTTTCCTTCTTTTCCTCCTAACTTTAAGAAAGTTCTTGAAAATTAAAGTCAGGAAGAGCTAGCTTATGCCTGAAGGGCATTAGGTCCTGTGTTCCCAGGCTGCCAATGGAAGCTGCTCCTTGTCAAGGTCAGAGGGGGCATAGGGAGGGACTGCAGGGGCAGGCTTTCCAGGCTCCACAAGGATGCTTTGCTCCTGGCAATATCTGTTGAAAGTTGACAGGAGACTGCACAATGGTGACTCGGAGATCAGTCTCAGATGACTCTCCCACAGAGAAGTGTCACAGAGGGTTCCTATAACTGGCAGCTGCAATTGATTCCAAATAAGCCTGTCTTCCACAGAAGTGCAAGCAGCTCACAAGAGAAATAGAAATGAGATCAAATGACTTGCAGTGCACATGGGAAGGAAACCAGGACATGTGATGGTCTGAGCCACGTGGGCTCATTAAACATGCCCTCTATCCCTGCATGTGTCATGTACTCAGGGGAAGCACAGGGGGTATAGAGAAAGACAATATCCAAGATTTGGGCTAGTTAGGCTGAGGTTGCCCTCTGGCTTGACCTGTGGTTTCTCATGTTCCCCAGAGGGACTGGATTAGGCATCTTACTGCTCTGTGAAGCTGGAAAAAAAATGAGATAGTAGTGAAAAGAGTCCCAAGAGACTATCATTTATTTTGTGCCCTTGAATGATTGGGGTCCCTGAGCTTTCTCTAACACAAACCAAGAGGTTGTGATGAGATACTTTCAGGTCCCTTTAGCTTTTCTTTTCTAGGATTCTGTGATACTCGGTCTCTGGGTCCCTCACATTCACAAGGAAATGGGATCTCTTGGATGGGTAAATATTCTGATTAAAAGTTATCAGCAGTAGCATGAATAGCTCATTAACAAGTTTTAAAGAATTAGATGGCACTTAAATCTATCCTAAATGACAGTAAGGCTAATTTGATTCATGTGTTGAGATTTGGAGGGTCCTGCATGGTGTTCTAAACCTCCATTGAAAACATGGCAGTTGAGAGCCTTGAATGGGGAAAAAGACAGGCCTGGATGGAGCCACAGTTCTGTTCTTTCCAAGCCATGCAAACTCCAGCAAGTTGTTCAACCTCTCTGTGGCTGTACTTCTTCTCATCAGTAAGGTGGGAATAGTCATGTGTGCCTCATAGTGATAGGGGAACTCAAGAATTAAAGATTTTAGCTGTAGTTAGAGATGATAGGCGAGAATGACTAATGCACAATGGAAAGCTGTTATTCCAGGAACTGGAATGTATGACCCACATGACTCCAGGAGATCAGACAGGTAAGTCAACCTTGTGCCCTAAGTGGGTATCCAAGCCATTGTGTTCCAGGCAGGGAACATCAGTGGTGCAGATAAAGAATTATTGACCTAGGACTAAAACTCTTCTCTAATTAACCTTTTTGCCAAAATCCTTACCTACCCTTTTCTTCTCCTTGTAAAAGTTTGGCTTGAGATGAGATGTTAAGGTGGATTTTAGGGTCTATAACCCACTGTCTTCTCACATCCCCAGCATCTGAATAAACTGCCCATAAAGATTCAGTCCTTGTCTCTACTTTCTGGTCCTGGTAGTGACAGGCAGCACGAACACCGACTTTGCCAGTTTCAATAGAATGACTGGAAGTTTAAATGAGAGGAAAGCATATTAATCACAGAGCATAGTGTTCTAAAACTGAATTCATTTTCTCCTCCAATTTTTTCCTTTTTGTTTCCTATTTAGGTAAATGTCCTCACTAACAAAATCTCAGAGTTCTGACTTTTTCCCTCTGCTCCAAAACCAAAACTTTAAGTCCGGTTTATTTGACCTTCTAAAGACCTCTTTACCTCTACTCTCTCTAGTCCAGCCCAAGGCATGCCTCTCTCTATCTCTATTATCTCATTTTCTCACTCTCCTAAATTTCTCTAAGAACATCCTAACATATTGGGTTTGCCAAAAAGTTCTTTCAATTTTTTTCCATAAAATAAAAAATACATTTTTCATTTTCACCAATAACTTTATTGATTTGGATATTTTGAGTATGTTGGCTATCTCCCATATGGTATAATATTAATTGTTCTCAATTAATGTCTTGATTTCATCACCATCAACTTCAACTGGTCTACCCAACTGTGGATCATCCAGCAAAAAAATCCCCAGCATAAAACTTTGCAAATGTATTCGATCAGTCACAGAACCTTCTCTGTACACTGCACAAATCTTTTTTTAATTTCCATTTCAGTTGCATTTTTTCCTTTCTTGAAATAATAAAGCATAATATGCCAAAAATGTTGCTTACTTTCTTCCATCGTCAATATTAAAATGGCTACAGAGAAATTCATCAATTTTGATGTTTTTTTAAACGCATGCTAATATGACAACTATCACAATACAATCTAACAAAATTGTTTTGAATGAAGTTAAAGAGAACTAAATGCTACTAAAGCCATCTTACCAAAAAAAGCAAACGAACTTTTTAACCAACCCAACACATTATATCTATATGTTACATATAACATAGCATCAGTTTACAAAAAGAAACAAGACTGAAACATTTGCTGATGATAGAGGTAAAAAAATGAGGGCACTCATTGGAATATGTTTTTATTACTGTAAAACATTTTTATGAATGGGAAGGCCTACTTTTTTATTGGGTAGAATAGGAGTTGGAAAAAGTTTTCTGTAAAGGGGCAAATAATCAATATTTTAAAATTTGCAGACCATATAATCTATCTCAACTACTCAAATCTGCCACTATAGCACAAAACAAGCCATAGATTTGTAAATAAATGGGCTTGGCTGTATTCTAATAAAACTTTATTTCCAAAAACAGGCTGCAAGCCAGATTTGTTCCATGGGCCATGGTTTGCTGATCCCTGATACAGAAGGTAAATACTTATTTAAATGATGTTTGCTTGCAATATACACCTATGCTGAATAGTTTCTGTTTTCCACATCCACTTGCTATCCTTCTTCACCCTGCTTTATGTAGGGAAAATTGACTTCTATGGACCCATAATTGGACAATCTTATTTCTGTTGGAGTCTGGACAATAGGAAGCATCATTAGAAAACTAGAAGGCAGGAGTAGAAAAAGAACAAGGTATGTATTCTCCTGGCTTTCTCTGTGCTGGGTTAATACATGTCAGCTATGTCCCTTTACCAAAAGCCACAGTTCTAGTTCTGGTGGCTTCTTGCAACCACAAGTAGGCCCTCAATGTTCTGTGTCATACTCCCACCCCTTGTATCTTCATGCTTCAGGGTGCCAATAGCCTCCTGCTGCTGCCAGCCCCTGAATATTCCCTCTTGGTTTCACCAAAGTAATTCCTCTTCCCTCATCAGTAAGTAATCCCTTTAGTAAATTGCCTTGAATTATTCCAGTTGAAAGTGTCATCTGTTTCCTGTCAGGAAACTTTGATTTAGTAAATTTTTTCTTCAAATAACTTCAAAACTTTATAATATCAAGAAGCTATTGTATGTATTACACAGAGGTCAGTTAATGTTAAACAAAACAAAACAAAAACTACTTTATTACATCTGACAGCAAAACAAGGCACCTAACCTGGGTCACCAGGTTCTACCTCCTTTATTTGCTCATGTTAACACCCTTTGAAAGCTACCCATCATTCATGGCAGGATCCAAATCTCCATAGTTGCCCAAAACTCTGACAAGATTATGCTACCTCCTATCTACCTCCATCTGGTCATATTTAACTTAAAAATAATGTTAAAACACTAAATAAGAAGATTAATGTTTTTCCCTAAAATAACAATTTTTATACTTAAAAAATTTAAAAACCATTTCAAAATAAAAACATTGCCCTTCGTCCTATTCGTTGGTATCCTAAACATATACCTGATCTGCCCGTTGGGAAATCCAGCATTGCCCTAAAGCATAAAGGCCAAACTCTTTGTCAGGAATTCCTGATGCCCTGGTTTCTGCCTTCCTCTCCAGCATCATCCCTGCAATTGTAGCCTCCAGTGTTCATGCTTCAGGCCCCTATGGTCATGCAGCCTTCGTATTGGGAACCAGTCTTTGTGAATGGTGGGCCTGGAGTTTTGCAATGTGGTGACCCCATTTCAGCCATACTTAAACTGTATCGTATCCATTTCTAGCTCTGTTCCCTACATGCACACATATGCTGTGCAAGTTCAAGTCTGTGCTTTCGTTCATGTTTTTACATTATGTGGAATGCTCCTCCTTTCACCCCCAGATCCTATTCAGAAAGGTTAACTCCTACTGTTCTTTGAGCCTCAAACATCCTTTCCTTCAGGCCTCTCCTGAGCGCCTCACTCCTTTACTCACTACCCCTGCAGGCCTCCAACCACATCTGTCACATTGGTCTACAATCATCTTTTGATATTCCTCTTTATCATTAGACTATATGAGTCTTAAGGGCAAAGATTACTTCTTTTTCATCTTCTATCTCTTTGGCTTGATGAACTTAATTATTTCAAGTTTTTTATAACATAGCCACCTGAAAGTTATAACATAAGTAGCTCAAGTCATTCCTCAAAAATATATGAAACTGTCAGAAAACCCTTAGCATTCTTTCATTTCCCATTCTCAGCACAGGTGGTTCAATCCCAGTCCTCAGATGCTCATAATACCAGATTTTCCCGAGGCTTTTTCTAACACAAAATCTCTTCTTGGATTTTGCCATGCTTAGGTTGAACTGGCTCAAGACTTTCCTTTGCTCATTAAAATTCCTTCTTTCCTTGCAGCAGACTCTTCGACCCAACTCCCTGGCAGTAGATTTGATAAATCTAACATTCCCAAGAGTGTGTGATAAATCATTTAAGGTGGTATTTAAATCTTTATAACCTACAGATATAATGTATCTTTATTACCTATATAGTTAGCACATCAAATCAATAATTTCATAGTTATTGTTAGAAAGGGGCCAAAATAATGAAGGAAATGAGTTAGTTTAATAAAAAATATTAAATAAGAATACTGATAAACACATAAATGTGGAGAAAATCAAGAAGAGAAATCCTCAAGTATGATGGTGAGTTTTGAATTTTTATTTATTGATTTTAGGGACAGAGAAAGAAACATTGATTTGTTGTTCCACTTCTTTATGCATTCATCTGTTGATTCTTATGTGTGTTCTCACCGGGGATTGAACATGCAACCTTGATGCATGGGGACAACACTCTAACCAACTGAGCTACTTCGCCAGGGCTTACCATCATTTGACTCTAAGGAAAAAAGATTATCTTCTACAATCTGTTGGGCTTAATTTAATCAGTTGAGAGCCATTAAAGGCAGAACTGAGTTATCCCTGGCAAAAAAGAAATTCTGCCAATAGGCTACCGGGTCAACTCCTGCCCAAGAGTTCCAGACAACCTTCTTGACATGCTGGCCAACCATAAAGATTCCAAATATGCACAGTCAGGACCTGCACTTGCTAATGGTGTAAGGTGACAGATAGATAAATAGATTTTGCTTGAGTTTTTACTGCCTGAGATAACTTCATATTAACTCTGACCTTCTGGAAACAATGGTTACAATCAGCACTTGCCTTTGATGTTTAGTATTGTTATTGGAAACAAAATTTGAGATATTGGTATTTACACCTTGATAAGATAGATGCCTTCACTCCCTTCTGCTTGCACCTTCTCTATTTGCATTAGCTCGTGGACTTGCTGTTTCTGCCAAGTATATTAACTGGGATAGGAAGAGTAATACATTTCAGCTGACACATATAACCTGACTCAGAAATATGGTGCTGGAACTTGTTATTCATGGGAGCTGTCAAAATAGAGGTGCTTTTTAGAATCTTGGGATCCTAGAGTAGTTTGGCTCCACAAAGCCTTTCCTTGCATCAAAATAATCTGGAGGGGTTTTGTTTTTATTAAAAATAGGATTTTCTAGACTCCCATCACCATTCTCCTAAATCACAAAGTCTTACAGAGGGCCACAGGACCTTCATTTTTATAAGCTCACAGCATGATACTCATATGTACAAATGTTTGAAAACTAATGTCTGAAGACATGCAAAACGGTGGTAGCTTTGTATTTTTCAGTTTGTGAATTCTGTAACAGGTTTATTTGAGAAATCTCTATTATAGCTATAAGAACCCCAAAGTTTAAAACCCACTGAACCAGTCTGTGGTAGGTTGACTTACTGACCCCAGTTCTCTCCCTATACCACACCCTTGCAGACCCTCTTCATAGATGAACTATATTTCCACAATCCTTGACTTTGGGACTGATCATGTGACTTGCTTTAGCTAATGGCAGGTGAGGGCAGAATTGACCTGTAGACCTTCAGTGTAAAGCATTATCATAGTGATAGTTAAATGATACATAGTCAAATTCCCTAATTTTATAGAGAGAAAAAAATGAGGATGTAAAAAGCAAAATGACTATCCTAAAGAGCTTTAATACAAAGAAATAACTAAAAATGATAGGATTTTCATAGGAGGCTAGAAGACAAATTAAGTAAAAGATTCTCGGCCTTCTTATCACTTACGCAAACTAGACCAGCATCTTCAGGTCAATGTACTTTTTGAGTAGCAGCTTTGGTCTCCTCCAGAAAACTTCATGCTCAACCAAGGAAACAGCTCAAGTTCAATGGGACCACCTTATGTCCTTCAGGGTGTGGACTTGGTGTCCTTCTAACCCTTCTGCTGAACTGAACTCACCTACTCTCAAACAATCACACAATACCTACTAGAGTGAAGACAAATGCCACTAAATGCTATTGTTTTGATCATGGCCATTATTTTTTTTTAATGCTAGCTATTAAAATGTATGCATCCAAATGTCATGATTGAATATCCCAAGAAAGCATCTTGTCTATTGGGCAATTATCTATGGTAGTTCATTTGACACGGGAGAAATAAGAGTGGAACCGTTTATAATGTGAGTCCAATTAGTACTCAGGTTTGGAATCGCTCTCTAAAACTCAGAAGTGTCCACACTGGGTGATTAACAATATGCTATAAAAGATACTACAAAAGGAATCTCATGATAGCCTATAGGACATCTTTTTAATGCCTACACATGTCAGAGCCTAGTGCTTTCAATTACCACAGTCTTTCTTAGAAACTGTTTTGCCAAATATCTTGAATTCAGGCCTAAGCATTCTGCCCGTTTGCAGCCACATGGTGGGCTCAGGGCTAAAGGCACATTACCACTGCAGTATCCTTGCACAAGGCTCAGACTCCTCCATGTTTAAAAAAAAAAATAGATAAACATGATTCTAGGCACATTCCGTGCCTCATCTCCATGGTCCAGTTCCTGTTATCCATCAAGTAGGTTTTAAAATAGTCCACGTTTTTCAGTCCTGCAAAGTCAACAGCGCTGGAAAGTTGGCAGGTACACTTGTTTAAACAAAGCTCCCGAGTTTTCTGCTGGCAGGTGTTTCCAGAGTTCTTGGAGCACAATTCTTTGGATAGGATATTTGCCAATATACATAGCAACAGAGAAAAAAAAAAGTGTTTTCCTTTGCCACAGTGGAGACACCGAAATGCCTTAGATGCAAAGCTGGATATTCAGTGCAGGGGCTTATTTTGGCTCTAAGACAATGAATAAACAATAATAAAATCCCACATCTTTCTGTCCAGAAGTCTGATGGGCTTCAGGGTGGAATAGGGCCGCTTATCAAATTGGCAGCCTGTGCTCCCCAGCTATTTCTGGACAGTTTAGCCAAATGACTTTGGTTTTCTCTTTTTTGTCAATTCCCCCAGACTCCTGAAGGTGCCATTCTTAAGCTTTCAGCTAACTCAGCTCGAAACTGAGGCAAGGGATGCTGGGTTTGAAATTTAATATGATGGAGGCAGAACAGGTAAGATTTTATTCTTCCCCCCACTCGCCCCTAGGCATTGATTTTAGTTACTCTTAAATCCAGCTTTTCAAAATTGAAACCTGGGACTGCTTTAAAAGCATATGACTAGTTTTATAATCCATTCCTTGGCAGTTGGACTAATTCATATTTGCTGCCGTTAGATTCATTCCTTTAGCCATTCAATTAAATTCAACATAGGTGCTGGAACTCCACAAGAAAGAAGTAATCCCTTGTCTCTCACCCTGAACTGAATGAAAATAAATAGAATTTTTAAAAAAAAAAAAAAAAAACAAGACCAAAGTCTGAGGAGGAGAAATATAGCACGGAAGGGAAAGGTTTGGGGGACAGGTTTTTAAAAGTCAAAGGAAGTCAAAATATTTCTGGTTTACAAAGTACTTAATGGTCATTAAATTATAACCCAGTGAAAATTAAGAGTTTCAAATACTGCCTACAAAAATTTAGAATATTAGGTATTACTAAAAGTTATTTTAAGTCATTTCTTTTTTAGCTACTTGCTCATAGGAAATGTGATTTAAGTCCTTTCATTTTTATATCAGTTGGCCTTATCTGGGGTTCACTTTATGCCTCCATGTTACACCTTTGTTCTATCTGCCCCATATTATCTTGTCATTTAGTATCTTTGGAAGCTTCTTTACAAATTTCAAAACAAAGATACCCTTTATGGAAGTTTTGGGTTTAGAATGGGGCTTTTCCGTAAGTGGGCTTTTTCGTGGATGTAGCTGAGGCTCTTATAAAATCCATCAGTTTCTAAAAACAGAACTGGCCATTTCATTCATGGGGAAAAAGCCAATTATTTTCACGTTAACTGTGGCTACAAAAACCACATTGGTCATACTCTGAGTGTTTCACCTCAAGAAGATGTTTGAAGGAATAACAGTGGTTAAAAATAGTTTGCTCAGACAGACCTGAGTTCAAATACCCATTTTGCCACCAACTTATAGGGTGTTTAAAATTGAGGCTCTTAATTCAATGATAGTTAAATCCTGCCATTGCCTCTTCTTAGCTATGAGACTTAGGTCAACTTAGTAAATGTTCTGGGCTTTGCTTCCTCAGGGGTAAAATGCTCAACATGAGTACATGTATGTGATCAGGAGAATTCAATAAGGAAATGTATGTCAAGGGCAAATCCCAGAAAAGCAACTCAAGATGAGAACAGTCACAAACACGGAGAAAAGTGTATTTGGCTACAATCTTAACATCTCCATATTTTTGTTTCAACTTTCATTGTGTTTTAGAATAAGTATTTGTTATAGGAAGACTAGAAAATATAGATTAAGTTTAAAAAATGAGCATTGTTTAATCACTTATAGATGCATCTGCCAGAAATAATGATTTTGGAGAGTTTGGTTAAATCCTTTCAGACTTAATCATGAAATATCCAGGTGATATTACATCACTCCTCAAAAGGCTTCATTTCCACCTTGAAGAGTATCTGCCTGTTCTCTCTCATCAAAGTGAGTAAAGAAGATTATGGGAAAATTGATTTCTAGGAGATAAATCAGGAGAAAAAATCCTGAGAAGATTTCAGAGGAAATGAACTTTTTTGTTTGTTTTTGTCAATGAAGAAATGTTGTAAATTCCAGGCAGGATATTGTTTTCTGCCAGATCATTTTTGGAAGAGGCAATAGGGCTAAGTGAGAGTTTCTCCCAAAAGGATAACAGGCCCTGGAGAATGGCTGCTGGTTAAATATAATGAATTAATAGTGTGCTTACTGTTAACTCCCAATGACTCAGTTGGAAAGGATTGATAAAGAAATAACTACTTTTATAAGTTTCCTCCCTTTCCCTTGACTAATGAAAAATTTGTGAGGATTTTTTTGCTGGCTCTGTGGTCATTACTATCAAATTAACTGAACAACTTTTATTTTTTAAGTTTCTCCTAGCCCTGGCCGGTGTGGGTCAGTTGGTTGGAGCATCATCCCATAAACCAAAAGGGTGCAGTTTCCATTCTGGGTGAGGGCATGTGCCTAGGTTGCGAGTTCAATCCTCGGTCTGAGCACATGTAGAGAGGCAACTGATCGATGTTTCTCATATCGATGTTTCTCTCCTCTCTCTCTCCCTCTCTTCCCCTCGTTCTACAAAATCAATAAGCATATCCTCAGGTGAGGATAAAAAAATGTTCTCCTAAAATCTACTTGTTGACAATCTTTATGTGTCATATTAACATATTACTTCATTATACTTGTAATATTAACAGCCTAGCTACCACTTTTGGGTGAGCTGTTTTTGCACAAATCCTGCAAATCTTACCTTCAAATGAACAAAACAGAAGCTTAGAGACATTAAGTAAATTGCTCAAGGTCACAGAGTTATTGAGTGGTAGAACTGGAGTTTAAACACAGGTCTACCACATCTCAAAAATCATGTGATATTCACTACAACCCATTACAACTCATTGTCCATGTGCAAACACGAGCCCATGAACACCTCATACCACTCACTGCAACACAATAAAAGCAACTGTTGATAAAGAAAGATGTGCATAACTATGGAAATATTTGATGTAGGAATATACTGTGCATACATTCATTTGGAATGGAACACTGCAGCCATAGACTTATAATTCTTTCAGGAACATCACTAGTATCTGTGTGGCAGTTAATCATTTCAATACAGTAATAAAATCCATTGATAGTCAAGAGCTTTTTACATTACATGAATATCATATTTGCATGACCCAGAAAAAGAAAGAAAAAAACACCAGTGAGTTCTTAAAAGGCTTTGAAGTAATATAGGGGTGTCCAAATTTTTGGTGTCCCTGGGCCACATTGAAAGAAGTATTGTCTTGGGCCACACATTGAATACATTGTGACACATAATCACAAATAAAATCTTATAATGTTTCAAGTAAATTTATGATTTTGTGTTGGGCTGCATTCATGGCCATCCTGGGCTGAATGCGGCTTGCAGGCCACAGGTTGGACATCCTTGCATTAAGATATACCAAGGTATGTGTGGAAAAAGTTCAGCCATTGTTAATATAACAACAGTTTGCACAACATCGACATAACCTTGCAGCCAAGGAGAGTGAACTGGAATGCACATGCATGAACAATGACAACTTCATGGTACTAGTCGTGGGGGTGGTAGATGCCATTGCGTGAGTATGTGTACTGTGTGGCCATCACATTAAAAATGACTGAACAAGCAGAGCAACAAATCTGCATCAAATTTTGCGTTAAAGTTGAGCATTCCTCCTCAGAAATTATTTCGATGATTCAGAAGGCCACAGCTATGGGCAACTGGTGATTGACATCTTCATCATGACAATGCGCCTGCTCACACATCACATCTTATTCAGAGTTTTGTGGTGAAACATCAGATCACTCAGGTGACTCAGCCCCTCCATAGCCCGGATTTGGCTCCCTGAGACTTCGGTCTTTTCCCAAAACTAAAGTCACCTTTGAAAGGGAAGAGATTTCAGACCATTGATGAGATTGAGGAAATTAGGACGGGGCAAACTGACAGCAATTGGGAGAACTATGTGAGGTCCCAAGGTGCCTACTTTGAAGGGCACCTTGGGACCTCACATTGTACATTGTCCCATGTACATATTTCTTTTATCTTGTATCTTCTTCAATAAATGCCTCCATTTTTCATAGTACATGGCTGTATACCTTCTGGACAGACCTTGTATTCTCTTGTATATGTTGAAGGAGATGACCACAGCTAAAACTTTCACCTACTGGAGTGTGAGCACAGAACCTGTGCTGGACAGGGAAGGAGAATGAGGTTGTAGTGAAAAGATGACTCAAAATTGTTTGCAATGACTAAAAACTAAGTCTTTCCTTTTTTCCTATACTTCATAGAGTCTTCAGTCCCTCAAAAAAACATAGTAAATGTCAATGGGAAACTTCCAGAACTACGTGAAGTTTATTTCCTCTTGGCCTTATCCTTTCTCCATTGGACTTCCATCACCTAGAGACTGGGGAAGAGGCTTTATTAGTAAGTGGAGATGAAGGCAGTGAGGGGAAACTAATGTTTATCAAGCGCCCACTAAGGGCCAGGCACTCACCTGGGTATTTTATGTAGCAAATATCTTCCCAACACCCCTGCAAAGTACAAATTATCATCCCCATATTCCAGTTAAGAAACTGAGGCTCAGATAAATTAAATAGTTTGACTAATTTAACCTATTAAGTGTCAGAGTTAGGAGACCAGACCATTTCCAAAGCCTTTTGACTACATCAGGAAAAGAAGAAATGGGTTCTGAACGTCGCTTTCCAATTTCATAGCCATGGTCAGATTTGTTGCTAACACTGTCTAGTTTATTAATACCTGAGGTGTGACTATGTATCACATTCTCTGGGTAAGTATAATCATTTATAATTTTGAATTCCAGATAAACCCCCCCAGACATATTTCAGCTGAGTAAAGAAGGCTCACACAGTGACAGTAAAACCACGTATCTCTGATTTTGTGAGATGCTGTGAGACGTTGAGCCCACCTTACATTTCTTCCAGGGAGTTTTGCAAATGTCTACAGGGTTTGAGATACACACACTATGAACTATCTTTGGAGAGTACCAGGTGTCTGCCACTCTCTCTTTTGCTACATCTCACTGTGTCGCTACCTTTAGCACTTTATGATATAAGAGAAGCGGTCTCCAGTAGCCACCAAATAGGTCCTCATTCCAGCTAATGTTGCCAAAGCATCGTCTCCCAACCCTACCTGTGCCATACTCGGTCTCTGCCCAAGCTACCAATACTAATGCGGCTGACATACTGAGGTCACAAAGCCCGTGGAGCAATTAATGTGAAAAAAATGAAAAACAAAAAGCCCCCTGAGTTTACTTGTGCATATTGAATGTCCATGGCCTAGGCTAGAGAACCATCAGAACAACAGCCCCAGGTATATTCAAGACCCACAGCCCTCCTCCACACCAACCCAGTGCTCTCGAATCAACTGGTCTGTGTTGTCTGTGACTGGTTTGTCTTTTTTAGGAGGCACCTCATTCCTTTTTATAAAGACTAGCTCCAGATGAATGAGACCTTAAAGGATCCCTGCTATGTACATTTGTGTGTGAAAAATGCGGTCCAGGGAATTCATGTGTTTGTTTAGTGTTCTCAAGCTTCTTAGTAGCAGATTTGCAACCAGAGCTTGAGTATCCTGACTCCTAATTCAGAAAAGTATTCTTTTGTTTATTCATTTATTAATTCGATCAATACCTATTGAGGGCTGGTTTCATGCCAGCCACTATAAGAAGTGATTATATGACACATGCTGGACCATCAGAGGGCACACTCTGATGATGTGTTAAGTCCATTCCTAACATTGTGGTATGTTCTCTGCAGGGAGAAATTCAAGCTCCCAAGGGAAGGTCTTCTGAACTTCAAGCTGAGCCTGAAGGATGAGAAGTTAGCCAGGCTAAGGAAGGCTGATTTGCAGGCAATGGGCTGGTGAGATTGGGGAGCATAGGCATTTCTGACCCAGTGAGTCAGAAGGCAGCTGAGCACTAAGCTTTCTTGCCAATAATGTTATAACAATTCCCTTCAGAAATTAAATGAGTATTCATTTTCTTTTTCTTGGTAATAACACAGAGCTTTAAAAACAGCAGCTCCATAACATAGAGGTTTCCTTGTGAATTTATTAGAATGAGGGAAAGAGGACAGGAGTCTAGCTACTGAGAAGGGTAGGGTTGGAAGCCACATTGTGATTTCAAATAAGTTAGGCAAAGCCAATGCAAAATAACTCTGGGGTGGATCCAGTTTCTCTGGGACCTGAAGTTTATATAACACGGGGGCCACTTTTTAAGAAAAGTAATGAAAAAATTTACATTTGTGATGTTTTTAAAGACATGATTATATGAACACATTGCAATTTGGGAAGGGTCGTGTGAAAAATAAAGGGTTCTGAAGGTAAGCCTCGTTAACATTATAATAAACCCCCTCCTAATGACACTGTTTCAGAGAGATTACCAACAACAACCAGAGACAAGCCAAAAGTACTTGAACTCCTATTTTCTTAATTTCAAAACCGTCCCTGTTTGGGGAGTATGGGAGAGTTTGGAGAATAGAAACAGAGAAGGTAAAGTAATAATTTCTTTTTCTGCTGTCTATGTATTCACTTATTACTGTAGTCCACTGAGGGGAATTTTTCACAGTCAGTTCTAATGCCCTATGTTCTAAAAATATTTCAACACCTTAGTAAACAATGACCACATAAACCTGAGCTGAATAGCCAAAGAGGACATGGTCTTTCAGCACTTCTATCTAAAAAACACTGCAGAGGAACTTCCTGTATTAAGGTAAATGAACACATCAATCTTCCCGTGGAGACACAAGCGCTCTGTGTTTCTCACAAGTGTTTCATTTGGAACACAGCTCTTCAAGTATGAATTGGGGAGTGGAAGCGGGGCAGGGAGGGAGGCAGGAAGGGGAGGCCTGGGCCAGGAAAGAGGTGTACTGTTAAATTAGCCCTTGAGAAAAAAAAGAGAGAGAGAGAGAGAGAAAGCCCTGATGCATGTGCCAATTTCTACGACATAAATACTGTTAGGATGGCTAATTGCCATCTACCAACCTGACATGACTCACACGGAGTTGGGAAGACACCAGAATCATCAGTTCTTGTTGTTCAGTGAGATCCACTGCAGCAGAGAGATGCCTAGATGTAAACTTTCTGTGGTCTGGTTCTTGCTTCCTTGTGGAGCTACAAGAACAGACCTTTTGTTTAAAATGCATCTCAAATGTGAAAAGCAGGTGCTTTGCTTTGCTTTCAGCACCTGCAATAATATGCAGAGCATGGATTTCAGGTCCCACATGCTCTTGAGTTAATTTTGCTGGATTAAAGGATATTTAGACTCTCGTGAGTAAGGCTGGTTGGAGTTTTGTGAATTCCAGATGGGGTCCTGGCAGCTTGCTCATCAAGTTCTGCTATTAGCAGCTGCAGCCTCCAGAAGTCAAGGCTTCTTGGGGGTCGGGGGGCCTGCTCAAGCTTAGGGAAAAAATAGAAATAACAAGAACTGTGTCACCTTTTACCAAGGACTACTTAACCTGTAGTTTAATTTTGGGAGTATGTGCTTACAGAAATGCTTCCAACCCAAATGTTTGGTTGATTGGTGGGTAGATATTACTTATTTATATATTAGGAGTATATGTCACTTGAAATATATGTTTTTAATAAATTGATATGTACCCTCAGTTCCTTCCTTCCTTTTTTCCTTCCATCTTTCCTTCCTCCCTTCCCCCATTTCTTCCTTCCTTCCTTTCTTCACATTGAGTAATTACAAGGTTCTGTGGTAGGTGCTAGAGTAAAACAATAAATAAAATGAATAAGACATGGTATCTGCATTGAAGGAGCTCACAGTCAAGAAGACGGCACTCATATAAATACCTGCCTGAAGTACTGTGTTTTGGGGACTGAAATAGAAGGCTAAAAAGGGCACAAAACTTGAAAGGAGTATAAACTCTGGCTGTAGTAAAGGGACAAAAAATGGAAATCAAAGTAGAACTTGCAGAGTCATTACAGAGAAACTTAAAAGGTGAGAAGCCTGATGACCAGGAGTGCAGGACAGTGGACAGATGGGGCAAGAAGAGACAGGAGGAAGTCCATCCATTGATCGAGACAAGGACTTCAACCTGCCTAGAAATTTGGGGACAAGCACTGGAAAGGTATTCTGTGTCTCAAGGTGCCAGGAGAAATGTTATCATGGAAAATCTTGAAAAGCATGCCAGAGTGTTGGCATTTATCCTGCCAGGATTGAGGAGCCATTTGTGAGTTCTTAACTTCATAATGATATGATCATGTCTAGATGTCATTCTATTTCATTTGTAAGGATCATTCTGAGGTCGCTGCATAAAGAATGGATTGGAGAATAAGAAGCTGAGACAATGAAGACAGAAAAATAATGGGCTTTGATGACACTCTTGACCTTGGGATCATCCTAGTAAGGATGGACAAAGCAGGAGAGGGAACTCAGAAGTTTTAAGGGTATAGAATTATTGGGACTTTGTCATCTTTCTGATGACAAAGAATAAAGAATAGTTTAAGTTGCCTCCCAAGTATCTCGTTATGAGTGAGGGGTAGGGCAGGTACTTATTGAATGGCAGAGAAAGAAAGGACATAAGTAGAAGGTCAGAATTAGAAGAAAGATAACTAAAATGAAGGAAACATGTCTCCATAACAGGACATTTTTTTAAAGGCTGTGCATTCTTCCTTTAATAATACTCCTTGGAAGACACACTTGAGACTTCTGCTTACTTTTCCTTGTCTGAGCTTAATAACATGGTTACCCCTAGCTGCAAAAGAGTTAAAAAAAAAGGTGGTCTTTATTTGAAGTGAATATGTTATTTTAAGATACCCAATTATTAAGTAAAAAAAGAGAAAGGTGATTTTAGGGGCTACTATTTGCAACCATTAGGAAACAGTTATTGGAGATGTCAGAAAGCTAGATCATATAGGACCAGCTTCAGGCAAAGGGAAGAGTCAAGGGAAGTGCCCCCAAGTTTCTGGTTCTGATGAAAGAATAGATGATGGTTTCATTCAGTCTGAGCAAAAACTAGTTGGTAAGGAAGATCATGAATCCATCTTTGAGCTTGAGATACTGATGAGACAAACAAGTGGAAAACATATTTAAACACTTATATTAAGATTTGAGGAGCTCGGGAGATAAATTCCAGCTAGTGATGGAGACTTGAGAATCATAGGTACAGTGGTGCAAGACAAGGGAGTGAACGAAACAGCATGGGCTCTACTTTCCTGTTCTTATTATGGCCTAAGTGCATGAGAGGAAGTGGCTGGTAAAGGCAACATCCCAGAGACCCCAGCTGTGACAGACCCCACGTGGTCACTCTGAGAGCTGAGGGCAGGGGTAATTTTCATCACATCCTCACACAAGTTGGGAAGGACTAATATGAAACTAGGAAGCAGAGTAAAGGCAGGACAAGTAGCCAAAAAATTCTATGGAGAGTCTGCGGATGAAGAAGAGTTTATGTGCAGTGGAATAAAGTTCCACAGGTCACAAAAGAAAGCCTGAGGAAGAGGTCAGGAGGGTAGGAAGGAAGCACCCTGTGGCGGCATATGAAAGAACAGCTGGCCAGAGAGGCCCACTTCATCACGGGTGGCTAAAGATGGAGACAGGGATGTTTGGGAGGGATTCCTGTCCCTGAGTCTTAGCAACTAATTCTTGAGGAAAAGGTTTTCTCACAAGATTTGCCAGAGATAGGGTTTTTTGCAAGGTAAACCTGTGTCCTAAATCCAAGTAGTGGCACAGGCCTGGTAACCCCACAATTAGCGCCCCAGGGGAGGCAGGGTGAGTAGCAATTCCAAGCCTCTGAAAGATGTGGAACCAGAGACTCACTGAATGGGAGTCCAGGTGGTAAAGAAAAAATGTTCTGAATTTCTCTATAACACTAATGGCAATTATCAATGGCCTAAAGATATGTTCTCAGTAGGACATCAGTTATTTATGAGGATTCGTTTAGATCAAAGGCTGGCAAACTGGACCTCAAGGGGCCAAACTGGGGCCACTTCAATGCGGCCACTAACATTCTTTCAGGACTATCTCTGGCTACCTCAGGGCCACCACAGCTGGCTGAGAGTTGTGACAAAAACTGTACGATGCACACAGTCTGAAGTGTTTACTGCCTGGCTGTTTTCAGAGAAAGTTTGCCAACCCCTCATTTGATTGATAATCTATATAAAGCACTTAATCCAGTATCTAGCACATAGCAAATGCTAATAAATAATAAGATATCTTTATTTTTACCTTTAAAGCCAAAGATTGACTGCTAATGTCTTTGTTATTGACAATTTGATTTTAGATGCTCTAGAAAAGTGATCCATCCTTGCTAATTTACACGTTATTGGTGGTAAAATGTTTATATCTCTCCATTTTAGCTAAATACCTATAAATACAGTTTCAGCCATATGACTCTTTATGAGTGGGAGATCATGCCTAATTCAACCATATGGAAATTATTTTCAACTTAAAAGCATTTAAAACCAACAGATGATTTCATCTTTTATATATGCAATTATTATGAGAGCCAGAATGTCATATTTTTAGATGCCAGGACCATAAATTCAAAGAGTTTTTTTTTTAAATCACTAATACTAAATATAAAAAGGGAAGTAAATGTATGATCTAATTAAAGTATTATT
>VMDR010004357.1:0-60964 GCA_007922815.1 Macrotus californicus | reverse complement strand
CCTTTCTGCACTGCATTATCTGCCTACATACTTAGCCTTTTGCTTTATTTATAGGAATATTATTTCTTGTGTTTTAAGGAAAGTGATATGAAAACTCTAAATGACAAACTCCAAAGCTAACTTCAAAAGTTTCTGACTAATCACTAATGAAATACCCGTAATAGATGAGGAAGAGAGCATAAATCGCAATGAAATATAACTGCATTTCATAAACGTCTCATGTTTGTTTGACAGCTTCGGAAACTGCCTTTGTCATTCTGTAAATCAATACAAAATACAGCTAAACAGCAGACTTAGCTGCTCAGCCTGAGATAAAATAAGAGATTGAAAGCCCCTCTATTACCAGCTGTCGATTGCTGAAGATCATATTGCTGAATGCAAGAATTTTTCTTCCATCCACACATTTCTGAGCCTCCGTGACGCTCACTGAGGGCCAGATGCACATGCTGTGGTTATGGATTCATAGCACACGGGGATGGGACAGCTGGCAGCTATTGGTCTAGTTCATCAATACAGCCGGGATGGGGAGGAGCCACCCCATCACCACCCCGCCCTCCTGTTTCTCCCATTTGGAGACTAAATAGTTCACTCTGACGACCTAAACAACACGGGTTAATCAGCTGCCCTAACTTGCTTTTTCCTCCTGTGCTAAGATTCTCCATCAATACCACCACCCTCCCAGCAGCAGTTACCCAGGAGAGATGATTTCCCCCTGGTCCGTTAGCCCCCGGACCCCCTTAGCCTGCTTCCCTGGGAAGTCCCTCCTCCACCACTTGCACAGTTCATGGTTGCTCTCCTTTACCTACTCGCACCCTGACAGCCATTCTGCGCCCTTTGATCTACTGCCCTGGGCCCCAGGGAGGCCATTTGCAGGATCCCGTGCACTCTGGCTTCCCCCAGGGTTAGGCTAATGGGGCTCCTGCTTTGTAGAAGATTGTGGAGCGAGAGGAAGGAGAGGCTGGGGCTTTCCTGCCTTACTCACTCCCTCCTGCTTTGCCACCGGAGTCTGCGTCCTCTCACAGTATGGCTTCTACCAGGCCATCCGCTCACTGGGCCATCCCTCCGCTGTGGCCCCAGCTGTCACAACCCCTCACTGCCCCTGCTGGCCTAGAGGGATTACCAGCTTTCTGCTGTTGCTAATTTTGGGGGCCTCAACATCCCTGATTGACTCCCTCAGTTTTGGCCATACCACAATCATCTTGAATCATCTACAGTTGATTCTTGTTTCCCGCTAGGCCCCTGACTGATACAGCAGGAATTTCAGAATGTACACTTAATTTATATATAAGTAAATGAAAATGAATAAAGAAAACATGTATGCAATTCTGCAAAGTGGAATTCAGTTAAGATTGGGTTCATTTTTGTTCATTTTTGTCGTGTTGTCAAAATGTATAACATCACGTTTTTAAAGCACTCCTGGATGGCTTATCTTCTGGGCTAATCTCTAAGAGTGAGGAGGAAGGGAACAGACCTGTGTTCCTCCCTCTCACTGGTTTGTCTCCAGGGCCTTCCTCTGTCAGTAACAATGCGCTGAATGAATGAAGTCATCAGTGGCTGGTCTCATACAAAGCCCCATCTCTTGTTGGGGCTGAGGCACAGCCATTTGCCGTTCTGATCTGAGAGCATTTAGCTCTGAGGATTAAGGAAGAAGCCATGAAAGCCATGTGCTTGAAGGGTAAGACAGTTTGACCCTGTTTCCTGAAGCACAGAGAGAAGAAAAGGGCAGTTAAGGATTATATACTCTCTTGCAAATGGTTCACAAGGTACCCTGGGAAGTCTTACAGAACACCCCCCACACCCCCTCCCCTCTGCACCCCTGCTCTCCAGGGAGGCTTGTGGTTTCTGAGCTGGCCTGGTGATTGAGAAAGATACTTCTGCAAAGAAAGGCTGTAGCTGAGGTCCCACGCAGGCCCAGGGGTGGAGTGCACAACTGTCCCCATCACTGGGAACCTGTGTCAGGGAGAAGGAGGCCCAGCAAGCACCCAGCTGAAGGATCTTCAGGTTCTTTACTTGAAGAGTGGGGTAACAGCTCTTAGCCTGGAAGCGCTGATCTGAAGATGAGGCATGTGTGAGCTGTCTGTTCAAGACAGGAACTTGGTCAAATCGAATTTTAACGGTCCCTCTTGCAGAACAAAAACAGTAGCAACCCAGCTCCTGTGAGACTTCGTGCACCTTAAATCTTGGGCATTGAGATCACTCGGGTAGGTAATCACCCAAAGGACAGGATCAGGGAAATGAAAATGGCACTGGCTTTAGACCAGGCAGGACCCAGTATGAACCAGTGTGGCCCCACCCCTGTCAAACTGGGTGACCGCACCCAAGTTGCTGACAGTAGTGAAAGTGTCCTTATCTAGAAAATGGCAATAATTCCAGAGACCCTTAGCATGGTGACTTCCTGTTAGTGGGTTCCAGGATTTGGGACCAACCTGAAGCTCTGTGATCTGTGCTAATTTGCAGTTTTACTGGACGCCAGCAGGCAAGTGCACAGGAGCTGGTCATTTTGCCAAAGAGTTATCTAGCATATGGTCCAGCATCCTTATTGGGCTCCACTCACACTGTGTACCTATTAGGAATATGCTACAGTATATATTGTGACTTTGTGATTTGGAGGCGTGGCTACTTAAAATGTGAAGAGGGGGAAATAATCAAGCATGGTAGATGCTTAAATTCTTAGAGCTAAGACTTACCATTCTGGTTCCACTTTGATGTCTACTCAAGGTGTGCTAGGAGCTGTCTCAAGCCCTCTGGCCACACTCTTAGAAGAGACCAGGCTCCATGGACCCACTCTTTGGGAAAGGCAGTGCCCCCCAGAGGGCATAGTTAGTTTGGACCTCTCCTCTAGGCTGGGCTGAGCTGTATACCAGGTGTTAGGTGGGGGCGGGGGAAAAAGAGGATTAAGAAGTGATGCAGAAATAAGGTTTGCAGGGGCTTCACTCTTGCTTTCGGCTTAGGTCAGGGTCAAGGGTGATGTGGTGGAAGCGGACATCAAGTGACTGGCTGCTGGCTTTGCACTCAGAAAGAGAGGAAGATGGGGGCTGGTAGCCCTGGCCCCTCTGCTTTTCATGTCCTTCACTCCGTCAGTCTCGTCTTTCATATTCATTCTCCAACACACAGGACGCAGTGACCAAATCACCCACTTAAAACTCCACAGGTCCACCTGGGCGGGCTTACTGAAACACTTTTATCTGGCCTCTCTCCTGCTAATCTTTCAGCCTCTCCCCCATTTTCCTTGGGAGTTAAAACTCTCAGCCCCCACCTATCCATCTCAGCCTTCAACCCGCCTTCCCTGTCCTATAGTCAAGGCTCCAGCCACACCAGACTCTTCCCTGCTTCCCCAACATGCGCACCAGTATGGCCCTGACAGTCCTGGAATGGCCAGCATCCACTCTGATTTGTCAGGGTTCGTCTATTCTGATTGGTTAATTGCTGGAGTTTTCTAACACCAGGCACTAGATTTATCACTGACTTCTTTCTTTGTCACCCCCTGTAAGGGGCAGGCAAGTCTTCCCTCCCCCTTCACAAGGCAGTTGGCCAGCCACTCTCTGGGGTAGGCAGGAGATCCTGACTCCCAAGGTCAAGGCCATCCTTTGGCACCCAGTGCAGGTCTCACAGATTGCATCTTATAATCGAGATTTACCTGCAATCTGTCTGACCATCTTTCAGCTATTTTTCAGTTTCTCCCACTGTACTGAGCTGTTTGAAGACAGAGACCTTGTCATATTTCGCTTGGCATTCCTATCACCTACAGGCCTGGCACAGAATAAGTAATTAACAAATTTTGATGAAGGAAGGAAGGGGCCAGGTTCACTCCTCAGTTAAGAGTCAAAGGTCAAGGGTCACGAGGTCTAAGTCAATCTCGCCGTGCCTTTCATTTTCAGAGTCTCTCTCTCTGTCTTCTTATGGAAGAGTGGGAGAGAGATGCCCGCCACTGCTCACTGTGTTCGTTGGTGACCAGCCCCAGCTCTGGCTCTTCCACAACTTCCTGAGCACTTTCCAAACATCTGGTGCCGGTGCAAAAGGAGCCGGGCGGGGCCTGGAGCCAGCATTAGGCCATCAGCGAGCTCTGAACCTGATAAGATCCTGACGGGCCCAGCAGCCAAGCTGGACTGGGGCGTGAGATCATCAGATGCCTGAGATACTTGAACCAACTTGTCCGCAGCTTTCCCCAGTCATGTTTTTCCTAATTCATGATTCACATGAGATTTTTAACAACAAAAACACTCAGATTAAATTTTTATGTGAGATGTTTTTCCCTCCTTATACAAGCGTTATCAACCATTTCGATCACAAGAAAAAACTTCTGCCCACTTCCATAATTATTGAAGGATTTTTTAAACTTGTTTTTCTACTTAATTTGACTTGGAGATAAGAACCCTGGGTATTAAAAGATGGCATTAAATTGTGGTTTCTCACGTGACTCAGGCAATTTGATGATCCAATTTGCTTTCATTTGTGGAACAAACATCATGTATTATTTTTTTAGAAGTTGCAACAATACCCTAAAGTCAGTTTCGCCTCTTTCCTTCTGAAAGAATGTGCAAAGGAATAGACCATTTCTTTTCATTTACATTGATGTGTTTCAGGGGCTTATGAACATAACCTGCGAGGGACATACCACAGCCTCGCCGAGAATTCCATCCATCCCTGTGGATACAGAGCGACTTCTCCAGTTCTCACGCAGCAGCGAGATGGCTCATGGCTGTCGTTATTAACGCCCTTTCAAGGCTCTCCATGGATCCGCCTTCTGTACTATGAGTTGCTGCTGCTTCAAGGGTGAGCCTTGTGCCAAAATGCCTTCAAACAGCAGACGGGGAAGAAATAAAAAAATTTTAAAACATGAAGCAATACATTTTTATCTGATGTGGATTTTATCTCAATTATAAAAATTTAAGAATAAAACTACAGAGAAACTGGACAGAATTCAAGGATTGGGTTCCAGAAGGGTCGCATAATGTTAACTCTTTTAATATCCTTGTTATGGATGGACCTTTCAAAACAAGTTTCTCTCTTTTGTTCTACTGGTGCTGCGGGGCCGAGGGCACAAGCTCACTCCTCAGAGGCTGGGAGAGTGGCTCAGCCAACCTGGAGGAAGAGCGATGTGGGGTGTGCTGGGGAGCGCTACCCAGGTCCCTCCTGGAGGGCGGACACCCTCCATCCCCCTGCTGCTGCACGTGCTGGTGGTTGGCAGTGAGTGCTCAGCTGAACCCTGTCCCAAGACCGCCCTTCCCCATAGACAGCCACCTTGCTCAAGGTCATGCCCCTCTCTGTGTATGGGTGGGGGCAGCCCTGATCCCATGGCGGTTAGTGTAGAGGGTACAGTGGCCCAGCCCCCTCGCCTCAAAGTGGGACAACTCTGATGGATCATTCTAGTCCCAGGGAACCCCAGGGGTTGGCTGAGGCCTTTTTGTGGCTATATCCTTTTGTGGCCCAGCTCAACCCTTTTCCCTGCTCAAATCTACTTCCCTTAAAATTATTGATCTCGAAATACTGATTCATTCCCAATAGACTTCCTGCACACCAATCACCAATCTCTGCCTCAGTGTCTGCTTCCTGGGAAACCTGACCTAATACAAACAGGGAGATGGGAGGGGAGGTGCCTGGGAACTGGCTGCTGAAGGGACAAATCTGCTCGTCCAGGGTAAAGCTCTAAGAGCACAACGGATGACTCTCGGGCCAAGACCAACCCTTTGCTTCTTTTCTTTTTTAACAGCTTTATTGAGATACAACTCATGTATCGACACCATACAGTCTACCCACTTAGATTATACCATTCAGTGATTCTTGGCATGCTCACCCAATTGCTCAACCATTACTTCAATCGGTTTTAAAACATTTCCGTCACTCCCACAAGAAACCCCGCATCAATTAGCAGTCACTCCCTATACCTCCCCGACCCCAGCCCCCTGCCCCAGCCCTTGGCAACCACCAGTCTACTTTCTGTCGCTATGGAGCTGCCTGATCTGGGCATTTCATATAAATGGAATCACACAATACATGGTCCCTTGTATGTGGCTTCTTTCACCTGGCCCAATGTTTCTAAGACTCATCCATGTTGTAGCATGTATCAGAACTTCATTCCTTTTCACGGCCATATAGCAGCACTCCAGTGCACTGACACACAATTTGTTTACCCATTCGTTAGGTGATGGACGTTTGGGTTATTTCCGCTGTTTGGCCATTGTAAATAATGTTGCTACGAACACTTGTGTATAAGTTTCTGTGGGACCATATATTTTCTTCCTCTTGGGTACCTACCCAAGAGTGGAATTGCTGGGTCACAGGTTAACCCTATGTTTAACCTTTTGAGGAACTGCAGACTCTTTTCCAAACCATTTGGTGTTCCCACCAGCAGGGTAAACCCTCATGCTACCTGAATAGGCTTGTCCTGTGGAGGTCTTTCTGGGATGTGCATCTTCACTCCCTCCCCATCCTCACCTCTGACCCATTTCCAATGATCTTGATTTTTAGCATCCTTAAACCCCACCTGAAATCTCCTCTCCTCTGGGAAGTCCTCCCTGATTATTCCAGTCCACAGGGATCTTCTTCCCTCTTTCTGTGTCCTGGTTGCTTTGTCTTTGTGGTACAGTATGACCACATGCCCTGTGCCTGGCCCACCTCTGCGTTCCCTGCACCAGACCTGATACCTGGCAAGAGGAGGGGAACCTTTTGGAAAGTGCTTGCTTCAACAGCATGATGGAGTTCAATGCTGACAGGGAGGGAGCTTGGAGAACAGAGGGAGCCTCAGACAACAAAGGGCAACTGGCAAAGCAGCGCCTCTTTTAGAAAGTCTCCCGGCCTGGCCAGCCAGGCACCCTCTTTTGTTCACCTTCACTGTGAAGGGGACTCCGGTCTGTGTTCTTTGAAGCAGACTGACCACACCAGCCCCAGCCTCGGTGGAAACTCTTTGGGACCGAGCTTTCCAAAGTGACCAGATTCCAAGAGTTCCCAGGTGACCGCAATGAGGAGGGTCAGAAGAAACCAGTGTCCCCTGGTGGCTTGAGCTTTCTCTTGCCCAGGCTGCCAGGAACATGCCCCCACCCCCTACCCCTAATCACAGAACCACAGAACGGAGGACCATGGGGCTGGAAAAGATGTCGAAGGCCAGCTAGCCCTAAGTGTGGCCCTGGGACCAGCAGCATGTGCATCTCATGGGACCTGGATAGAAACACAGAGTCTCAGGCCCACCTTAGACCTGCTGAGTCAGAATCTGCATTTTAACAAGGTCCCCAGGTGATTCATATGCACATCTGAGGACAAGTACTTCCCTGCAGCACCCTGACCAACCGCCATCAGTCCCCAACCCTCATCCTGCAAGAGTAGGTCAGTCCATCTCTTATAGGACACGCTACCAGGAAACCCCTGTTCTAGGTAGCCCAAACAGGATTCACTACAGCTTCTGCCCGTGGATCCTAGCTCCACACCTTGGACCCATTCATGGTAAGCTCCATATCTCTGCCACATGACAGACATCAGAGAAAGCGAGACCCTCCCTGCCACTTGGGGGATGAGCTGGTAAGATTGTTCCTAAAGGATGCGGCATGCTTCTCAGAAACCTAGTGTGAGTACAGTGTCTGGAGGCTGCCCAGGAGCCCCCAGGAGTAGAGGAGATGGGGTGGGAGACCGCTCGAGAGCTGCATGTACCTGTCTAGACTTAGCCAAGGCTTTGCTCAGCCAGGGTTGGAATCCTTTACTGGCAAGTTTGGCCTCATGCAAGTATTTAGAAGAAAACTGTAAACATATCTGGCTTCCCCATCCAAAGGCTGCAGGAAGTTAGTTCACAAATACATAATTATTATGCATGTATTCTGTGAAAGAGAAAAGTGTCGTTATACCCATTTTACAGATCAGTTTTAAAAAGCACACATAGAGACTGACGCCCTACCCAAAGGTGATGGAGGGTGAATTGGAACCGAGAAGCCCGACCTAGGAGGCTGTAGCTCTGGCCAGTCAGGAGAGGTAGTGATGCCTTCTGTCATCAACTAGCCAAGGCTGAGTCTGAAACTGAGCAGTGGCCCAGAGAATGCAGTTTAGATCAACCCCAAGATGCACACAAGATTGAAATAGAGACGGCGCGGGAGCATACACCACACTTTGCCCACAAGAGATGCAACACATTTTCATAGTTGAAATTTACATAGTTCTTTATTCATGAAATTATGAACAGCTGCTATTTTGCCGCATTCCCAAGAAGAGTTGAAAAGGCAGCAGAGAAGAGAACAGACACGTTAGGCAAACTCCATCTGCCCCTCGTGTCTAACACTTTCTTCCCTGCAGATAGCAGACAATGGGTTACCAGATGCCACTGCCTGCTGGGGAAGGACCCAGAAATTTTGTGTGACCATGAGCCAGCACAGACAATTCTTTTTTTTTTTCCTCTGAAAAGTATAAATGTGCCCACTCCCGTCCACTTCTCAATAACTGTCCCAGGGCACATGTTCTTCCCAAAGGAATGCCAACGGTGGTGGATCCTCAAGGGAACTCCAGAAATGTCACTCCAGCCTCGACCGAAGTCTATGCACCCTGGCTTCCTCCTGACTTTAGAGGAGGGCTTTACATCTCCTGCATGCCCACCACCACCCTTGGGCTTCCTAGGGCCTCTGGAGGGTCAGTTGTCACCTACAGAGCAGGTCACTGAGGCCAGAAACCCAACCTGCTGGCCTGTAGTCACCCAGCCAGTGGTGATCAGTGGTAGTTCTTAATGTGGCCTTTTTTCTATCATGTCATGTCCATGGAACAGTGCGGGCTAAATGTTCCAGGTAGGTCCTCCAGCCCGTCTAGCCACTGTGCAGCGCCTCTCTTCCAGCACGAGTATCCCAGGAGGTGCCTCCTATGCCACAGCTCCAGTCTCCTCCTTATGCAGTCTCATGGCAAACATTCACTGGACATCTGTGTGCCCTTTTCCAATGAGGCCACATGAAGTTTCCTTCAGAAATCAGGAGGGCATCCTCCCCGATTTCCCAATATGTCGTCCCATCACAGGGGACATGAAATGCCAGAGACATAGCAACCCCCACCCTTCCTCATCCCACATTTGTCTTTCTCCTTCCGTGCATTTGTCTTGGACCTTCGTTCCAAAGACCACAGCATGGCTTTCCATGACTGCTCTGGACAAAACCCCCAGCAAGAAGAAGCAGGGGCAGGGACAGGTCCAGGTGGAAAGGCCCCTGGACAACTGGGGGCCCTTGGGGGCCCTCTCAGGTTGTAGGTGGGGAAAGGCCAGCTGACATCTTGCACACTGGTTAACAGGAGGGTGTGTTTTCCTCGTTTTTCGGGGAACAGTCTGCTTTTCCACACCTTGAGGCTGAAATCAAAGCAGGGAGGAGCACATGCTGAAAGCTGTCATAAGGGGGATCAATGACCCCAATTTCTTTGCCAATGTAAGCACTGGGCCTCCATCTCTGGATATCAAAATATCAGGAGGATGACAAGAGGGTATCATCTTGTCTCCTTACAGCTTGCTTATGCCCCAGGTCTGTCTGTCTGTCTGTCTGTCTGTTTCTCTCTCTCTCTGGAACGGGAAAGAGCTTGAGCAGGAAGCCCTGTGTCTCTCTTGGTTGACCAGAGACCCTATAGGGCTGGGGTAAACCCCAAATCCAGGAGGCTGGCTCAGGTGAGTGGTGGTGATCTTTGACTTTACTTTTGGGGTTTTGATCTTTATGGAAGCATGGAAGAAAAGCTGGATATTTTGTCGCAAGGTCAGATTCTGATGGCTAAAGAGTTGGTGCCCCGGGCAATCAGGTTGACTCTGGGAGACCACTTCCTGGTGGGGAGTCAGCAAGCACCCAGCTGGCAGCCACTGTGGGAGGAAGGAAGACTGAGATCCACTCTCTGGAGACAGGCTTGCAGTGGGAGAGTTAAGATATCCTGTCTGGGGGTCGTCTGTGGAGAGAGGGGCCCATGGGCTGTGGTCAGGTGCCATGTTTGCATTTCTGAGTGCTATCCCCTGCCCACACATCAACCATGTGGCCTGAAGCAGGTCATTTTAATTCTCTGATTCTTAGTTTCCTTAGTGTAAGGAAGAGATGACCATCAGGGTGCCTCCCTCACAGGGTGGCTGCCCCTCTCAGCTGTGACCCTGTGTGTGAAACTTTGCAAACTACACATCTGGGTGCAGCAAAGAGGGTTCTCACAGGCAGGAGGGCCTCTGTGTCCATCGACAGGCTCCGGGCACCTAGCCAGCAGTCTTCAGTCTACCCCATCAGCTGACAAACAGGACACCAGCATGGAGCAAATCATCAGGGTGGACCTGGAAAGCTGCCATTGTGAAGAATCAATGGAGGATTCCAGTCCCAGACTGGCTTGGCCACCCCATACTCCCTGCCTTAGGCGGTGATCTTGTCGCCTGAGAGAGACAGACGTGCTCAGCCCTGGACAAGAAAACCCCAGGGCACACCGACACCCACACTGAGGGGCCCTTCCTGGCAGCTAGCATGAAATGGTGTGGGCTCCAGCTTCTTCCTGAGATCATGGTTTTCACTAGCCACCTCCCTCCGCCTGCCCCTGCCCCTCAGACAAGGAGAGGTGGCAATCAGATGGCAGAGCACCGGTTCCCAAATGTAACCTGGGGGCGGGGGGTGTCAAGGTTCTAGGACCTCCATGCCTGAGGTTCCCGTGGATAGAAGAAGAACAAACCTGCTGCGAAGCCCTCAGCGTGCAGGCTCTGCTGCCGGCAGCAGCACCCTTTGCACCCCCTTTAGGGTGGTCTCTCACTCGGGGGAAGTGGACAGCCCACCTGGCCTCTTCTCAAAGACACGTGGTAACAAAGTAAGTCAAAGCGAAGTTTAGAAATCGCCTCATCGCAGCCTTAACTCAGTCTGGGCCAGTGGCTGTTCCCAAGGGTGCCTTTTTCTTCCTCAGCAATTCTGAGGGACCAGCATGTCCCTGACCACAGCATCCCTGCTCACGTGCTGGCCTGAGGAATCAGGTCGGAGCTCCGTTTGCAAGGCTGGTGGGGCCCCAATTGCCAAGTTGAGGCTGAGGCTGGTGTGGGGAGGGTGCTCAAGGCCCAGGACAATGACCAGGACAATGCTGGGTTCTGTTAGGGCCTTGACGTCCTGACCTGGACCTGCCACACCTGGAAACAGCCCACCGTGAGGAGCCTCGCCCAGTAAGGGAGCCTCCATGTCCCCTAGAACCTGAACATGCCTCTAAGCCACGAAAGGAATGCTCATGACTGGTCTTTGAGACAGGTGACTAGAGTCTGCAGTGACCTGGAAAGTCACAAAGGACTGTTGGTTCCAGGTAGAAGCTGATGGAAACCTCTGCTCTGGGACCCTCAGCAGAGTAGGACCTGGGGGCACTGGAAGGTTCAGCTCTCTCCTGCTGGACCTGCGGTGGGAGAAAAGACCAGGAGAGCTTTCCTCTCCTGTTCCAAACCTGACCACCGTCTCCCCTCAGACCCATCTGCTCTCTGAGGTGGGAGCAGAAAATGAGAGAAGAGGAAGAGGAAGGAGGGTGGGCAGGAGATGGGGGGGCTGCCTCAGAGGGTTTGGGCTGCACACACCGTGCCGCATGCGCACTCAGTCCTTCCCTTTGGCGGGCCACCCCCGCCTCTCTGCAAAGGCCCCCAGCCCTCGCCAAGGACGAGTCCTCCGGCTTCCCCGAAGTCCTGCCAGCAGCCCAGGCTTTGAGACAGCCTTTTTCTCGTTCTGCTCTTTTCTGAAGCTTCCATTCAAATGTTTTTTAGCACAGATGCCTCATGCATCAGTCCAATGCTAAAAAGATGCAGTAAGTGAAATTTTTGCCATATGTTAATACACATGTTTTAGTTTCCATAAATGCTCAACGGGGTTTTTATGGTACTCAGAATGGTGGTGTTTATACTGTTTTAAGACGCTTTGAATTCAAATGTGCAAATGATTTTTTACAAGATGTGATTCGAGGACGAACCACAGTTGGGGTCTTCTGCCATCCAGATGGAGGAGGCTTTTGGTTACCCTGAGCCTGCCACTTGTGACTCCAGGCAAAGCCCTGCTGTCCCCAGCTCCTCACTGTGGGCGGACGGGGTGGGAGGCTGGCTCCAGCAGCTGACCAGCACCCAGCTATTTGTGGATCAGGGCAGAGAACTGCCCAGGACCTCACACACCAAGTGGGACTAGACATGCAGGTGGGACCCGGAGGAGGGGATGTCACAGAGGAGGGGGGCCCTGGGCTGGGGCCTGAAGGGGCCACAGGAAGGGGTTGGAAGGAAGAGTTAGGAGGAACGGCCAATGGAGTCAGAGAGGAAGTGAATGGACACCAAGGTCTGCTCAGTGGAGGTTACGTAAGGAAGAGCAGGCGAGGTGGGATGGGGTGGGATGGGGTGCGCTGGGCCCGGGATGCAGCCGCCCTGCCCTCCACTCCCCTACTGTCCTGTGAGTCCTGCGGGAATTCTCCCTGACGCCTGAACACACCATGCTGTTTCATCCATCCCTCTGTGCCTTTATGGGGTTGTTCTCACTCTTCCAAATTTCCTTCCCACTTGGAAAATTCCTACTGATCTTTCAAATCCCAGCCTCTGCCTCCCCTGACAGGTGCCACCTACCCCGGCCCCCCCCACCCCAACCCGCCGTCCTGCCCTGAGTCCTGTCCAGGGACTCTGCTGTCACATTTATGTCAGTGTAAGTGCTCCTGTGGCCACAAGCCTCTCTCACCGAGTCCCTCTGAGCTCCTCAAGGACAGGCCTATGTCCTTTTCATGTCTTTCCCCCAGAGCCTGGCCCAGAGCTGCAAAGAGGCCTGTGGAAGGAAGGAAGGAAGGAAGGAAGGAAGGAAGGAAGGAAGGAAGGAAGGAAGGAAGGGAGGGAGGAAGGGAGGAAGGAAAGGAGGGAGGTAGGGAGGAAGGAAGGGAGGAAAGAAGGAAAGAAGGAAGGAAGGGAGGAAGGAAGGGAGGAAGGAAGGAAGGAAGGAAGGAAGGAAGGGAGGGAGGAAGGAAGGGAGGGGACGGCTGGCTCCAGGGCCTGGCAGGGGGCTGAGGGTGTGGCCTAGAAGAATAATCCTTATCTTGTTCCCACCCCCAGCTTGTCAACTTCTTCCTGCCCAGGGGGTCCCATGAGAAACTGAGCCAGGTTCAGTGACTCACAGCTCCCTGCCATCCGCCAAGAGGCCAGTAGAGTCCCTAACCCACCCCAGCCAGAACTGCCCCTGACCACCCTGAAGGGATGTGGCTGAGGCCAGACCACTGCCAGTCCCTGGGAATCGCCCCAGTGGGGTGAGGATGTCTCTGCAGGCACAGATGCTCAGCTAGTCCCGGGAGCCAGAGGTCTCCTTGAAGGTGTCCTTCAAGGCTTAAGGGGAGGCCCAGGCCTCCTGGCTACCTGGCTGGAGTACCCTAGGGCCTCCTCCTGCAGTCTGGGTATCAGGCCCTCCTCCTGGAGTTTCTTGAGCCAGGCACTTCTGCATCTGCTCTGCCCCTCAGAGTTTGCCCTCACATGCCCAGATTCGTTCATGCCAGCGCCTCAAGCTTTGTGCGATCTGTGGGGAGAGCTGATATGTTCTGGGGGAGCCCGGGGGTGTGTGCATGAAGATGGGAGGGGGCGTCTCCATCTCTGTTGTTTTAACCAAGCGTCTTTGAAATTTGGAAATAACCTCTCCTCCTGGCAGCCAGCTTTTTCCCAAGGGACTGAGGGGTGAGGGTACGTAATCTTGGAGCCTCGGACTCCTTCAGGGGGATTCATATATATGTTGCCTGTAATTATAGGTCGATAATGATATAATTTATAGTATGTATATCATCATTTGTGAGTGACTGGACAAGCTGGCAGGCAAGGAGTGTGCAACCGTGTCATAAGCTTGTAAAAAGGTAATTATATTTCTTTCTGATCTAGCTTTCGCCTACTCGGTCAGGCTGGGGTACTGTGAAATGAGTGATGACGGGTGAACGTAGGAATCGTTGGAAGTTGGATAGGGTAAACACGGGTGAGCTTGCCATTTGAGGCCAAGCGGCCTTTTTTTTTTGCCCCCCTCTGGAAGCTGAGCCTGACTTGAGGCCAGGAAAACTGTGGGACGGGACCCCACAGAGGCACCGGTGAAGCACAAGAAGGCCCCCCACAAAGGGGAACTTGGCCAGATGGCCCAGGGTCTGCCTAGCTGGAGGGGTGCAGCCCCTGGACAAATTCCGAACAGCCCCTGGTCTCCTAAGAGCCCTAGAACTGTTGCTTTCAGGAGGAGACTAAGAAGCCAGTCTTTCTCGAGGTCTCTCAGCGCCTGGGGGAGTTCTGGGGCTGGAGACGCTTGTCATGTCTTCCAAGCCTGATGGAATCTCCAGGAGTTTAGATCTAGAAGGAGTTTGGTTGGAGTTTGGAGCGATGGTTGGGGGAGATTGGGTTTTATCTTCACCCCATCGCCCATTCTCAGTAATAAAGCGAAGCTGCAGAGAGCCCTTGGCCCGAGATATAATAGTGTAATGTAATTACAGTAATGATACTTTGTAGTTCTATAGTGCCTTTCATCTGTGGATCTCCAAGTCCTTTATAAACATTAATTAATTCCCATAACTCGGCGATGAGGTAGGTAAGTATCATCATCCCCATTTCACGGATGAGAAAGCCAAGATGCAAAGAGGGTAAGTGATTAGCTCAAGATCACCCAGAGAGCCCACCGGTTCAGCTGGCGGAAGTCCACTCTCCCCTGCTGTGTCCCCACCGTGGAGGGAGGATTGCAAATGCCCTGGGACATCCCTCTGCAGGCCCTCCAGGGAGTGTGTGCATTGCCTCCTTCCAGAGGTCAGGTAGATGTCCTCTTGTGTGCCCACACTCTGGCCCTATGGCCTAGGGAGGTCCCTGAGATCATCTGGACCCACAAGGGCCCTCAACAACCTGACCCCTGGAGGAGACCCTCTGGGATGAGTCCACCCTTGTATGGAACAAGCGAAGCCCTGCCCTGACCTCTTCTCATTGCTCCCCATTCAATAAGGTCTCCTTATTGCCACCAGCCTAGGCCACATGACACATGGAACCAAGTCCATATTCATTTTTTAAAATCCTACTGGATGCCAAAATCTGAGTAGACCCCTGGGAGGGCCTGATGTCAGAAAAAGACATCTGGGCTGAAAAAAAAAAAATCAAGTCTGGTCCATGCTCTCTGTTCTTTGACTGCTGTGCGACCTTGAGCAAGTCTCTGTCTCTCTCTGGGCCCCGATTTTTTTCACCTCTGGATGAAGGAAGCTATAGATCATCTCCCAGGGTGACATTCTTCAACTTCTTACCTTGCACTTGGATGGCAGGACGGCCTCCTCTGTGGGCTCCCTTCTTCCCCTCCCCACCCCCACAGTCTGTCCCATAAACCCGAATCAAGGGCCAATGTGTCACTTTGCTAGCAAACCTTTAGTCATAACCCTATGCCTGCCAGGAGTCCAAGCCTCTCCACCTGTCATTCAAGGCTTTGCATGCTCTGTCCCAACCCCCCTGTTCAATCTGGGACCCCCATCATGAACCTTTGGCTCAGCCAGACCTACTTTTCCTCCAAATAGGCCATGTTCACTCCAACTTCACAGCTTTGGCCATGCCATTCTCCCCTCGGCCTAGTTTCTATGTACCTTTGAGGCCGACTCCCTGCTCACCACCGTGTTGGATGCTGGATTAAACTCCTGTCCCTCTGCAAAGCTCAGCTCACACCTTTCATGGTCTAGGAGACGGCTGCCCAAAGAGCAAATGTGAATTTAGGTGGCATTTCTAGAGGCCTAGTGTCCATAAAAAGGGAGGTAACGGTCCCGTTCTCTAGAATACTTGGGTGTTTTCAGAGAAAAAGCAGGCTGATGAGGGAGGTCTGTCATGTATGGAATGGCTAGGGGACCCTCGATCATGTCACTGGGAGAAAACTCAGTGGGGCAGGAGGCCCTCCCTCCCCTGAGACCACAAAGGGCCGGCCCACGGGCACAGCTTCTGGGCAGGAGGACTTCGGTTCAGTAAAAGGAGGAGCATTCTCCCCCCAGAGCTGCCGGGAAATGGGATGGGTAATGAGTTGCCTGTCACCACTTACTCTGGAGAGGCTGAGGACGGGCTAGTCATGGAGGTGTGGCAGGAGCTCCTTTTTGCAGTATGAGAACCCAGGGAGGCGGCCTGCTCAGGATGGCGGTGAGGCTCCCTCTTGGGTTGCCTGGTTATTCACCCGACCCCTCTGCTCCTGACCACTGGAATCATCTACAGAAGCGGGAGGGCAGCACCCAGTGTGGTATAAGCTCACAGCCTCCTACCAAGCGCTTCCCTGTGTCCCACCTGCCCCTGATGGGTGTTCTAAAGGAAGGGGATGAAGAGCGTTACCCGACCTGTCGGACAACATTCCAAGAGAACCGACTGGAGGAGCTGAGCCCTGTCTAGGTTCTCAGGTCCTCATGGAGCACTAACTACTTACGAGGCACTTCACTCTTATCGTCCCAGTGATGATTCAGTGTGCCATTCTTTCCTTCATGCCAGACCCCAGAGCTGGCATAGACAAAGACAGAAAACAGAACTTGGAATCAGGGACTTAGGTTTAAGCCTCCATTCTGCTCTTTACCAGCTGTGTGGCCTCAGGGAAGTTACTTAACCTTCCTGAGCTTCAGGTTCAGTGTAATTGTGTCTGCCTCCTTAAGGGGTTGTGAGGATTAAATAGGCAATAAGACAGAATTACACACTGTTTGCCACTTCACCAGGGGAGACAGGAAAGACCATCTCAGATGAGTAGTTAATTAAAAGAACCCAGGGGATGCTGTAGTGCTGGTGGTCAGGGCTGCATGGGGAAGGCAAAGACCAGCCGTCGGAGGGCAGGATGCAGCCCCTGGGAATGATGAGGTGTGAGAGGCTGGATCTGCAGACCATGGAGGAAATGGAGGGAAGAAATGAGGATGTGTCCTCAGGTCTCCCAACACCACAGAAAGGGAATTCCCCACTACCCTCTGACCCTGACAGTGTGGGTTGAATTCATTTACTCACTGGGCAAATATTTGGAAAGCACCTCCTAAATTAAGTACTGTTCAGGCATTGGGGATATGGCAATTAACAAAACAAGGTCCTGCACTCTACCTTTCATATTCAGGTCAGGGAGGATGGAAAAGAAACCAAAGAAAACTGTAACACAGTATCAGGGAAGGTTCAGAGATGTGAAGAGCAAGAGTACCAGGTGAGGGGGCTGTTACAGAGCAGGATGAGGATGGGCCTCTCTGAGGAGCTGACTCTGTGCCGCAGAGACCTGTGTGCCCTGAGAAAACAAGCCCCGGGGATGCTGGGAGAAGGAGGGAATGAGAGGTGGGAGGGCCCTGAGGCAGGCGTTTGGTTTGGAGAAGGGAAACCTCGCTGTCACCGACACCACCCACGGATGCTTCCTGTGAGCAAGGCCCTGGCTATGCCCAGCTTGGGGCACACATGCAGACAGAAGCCATGAAAAGGGAAAGCTTGGCTGCCAGGCTGGCTCTGCCACCAGCTTGCTGTGTGGCAAACACGGCTCCTTTACCTTTCTGGGCTCTATTTCTGTCTCTGCACATTGAAGGGTCAGCCTGAGCTTCAAGAGTGGGTTCTAACGTGTGAGCTTCAAATCTGGAGACCAGCAGATGGACGTGTGTTACGGGGATTAGGAGTGGAGTGGAGAGTGCGATGCATCCCTGCTGAGGCTGGAACGAGACTCTTATGCCAAGCAGCAACAGAGTTGCCCCGTGGTGCTTGAGATTCCAGCCCCCCTCCCCTTTCCCAGGTTTCAGCTGCTGCAGGGCCGGGCCTTCGAGCATGCACTAGAGGCTGAGGTAAAGCTCCTGCAGGTCCCCTGTACACCCAGGTGACAGGCACAGCAGTCTGTGTAGTTTGCTCAGATCAGGCCTGATACCTACAAGCCTTCTTGATCTGAGTGGGGTTGGGATGAGCTGCCCTGGTATTCCTGGAAATCCAGCCAACTGGTGCAAGGCAACTGGGCTTATTCCAGGGAGGCCTCCAAGCCAGGGCTGGCCCCTTCCTCCCAGGGATCTCAATGAGGAGGACCACTGGGTCTGGCCTCTCTGCTTTTGCGGTAAAGCACCCAGCCAACCCACCTGGGCTGTTTGAGAAGTCCCCTGCTGTCTGAGCTGAAGTGCCTTCATCTGTAAAGCTGACAAAAGGCTCCCTCTGATCTTGCAGGGTTAAGCCAGGCTCAAATGAGACCACGTATGTGGAAAGCCCTTGGTGAACTTACCATCCTCATCCTATACCCGGCTTGGTTTTTACTGGAAAAGTGACCAGGACCCCAGTTGGAGCCCAGACTCCATACTCTGCCCTCTCCCTCTGACCAGGCTGCCACCTAAGGGCTCGGTGCCCATGTAGGCCAACCTGTTCCTTTTGCTTTTCTTGTGGTCTGAAGTTTTCTTTTCTTTCTTTTGGGGGAGGGATTTAAAATTTTTAATTGATTGATTTTAGAGAGAAAGACATCGATTTGCTGTTCCACTTATTGATGCACTCATTGGTTGATTCTTCTGTGTGCCCTGACTGGAGATAGAACCCACAACCTTGGTGCATCATGATGACACTCAAACCAACTGACCTACCCAGCCAGGGTCTAATCAGCCAGAAGTGTTCATAGCTGTGTGTGTTTCCCTTTAAGGAGCCACTCCAGGACCCTGTAACTCAGTACTCTTCAGAATTTAATGTGTGCATGAATCACCTGGGGATCTCGTTCACGTGAGCACTCTGGATCAGGAGGCCTGGGTGGTGCCTGAGATCCCAAATTTCTAAAAAGCTTCCAGTGTTAAAGAAAAGATTATTTAGTGACACTTGTTAAAGATGGTCAGGAAGACCTTATTCAAGAGGGGACTATCGAGCTAGGTGTACGGGCCACTGCAATGGGGGCTTGCAGTAGGAGAGAGGGATTGGGCTCAACTCCTAACACAACAAAGAAATGTGGGACTTTATTGCCAAGAAGCAGGGTAGGGTCAGTGGGTGGAAAATTTCTGAGAGGAAACACCAGGGGTAAGTGGTGGGGACGGGGTTCTGGCCCAACTACCGCAACAGGGTTCTTGCTGAAGGCAGGCATCACCTGGAGATGGTAGAGGATGAGGAATTTGATCAGAGCTGGAGGGGGATCAGATATGGAGGATGCAGGATTCTGGTTAAATTGACTTAGCAAAATTTACGCTAATATTGGACATGCAGAAGAAACAGACATGGAAGTCCAAACATCAGAGCCTAGCTGAAAAGACTTCAGGGGAGCCTGAGGGGACTGGTCAAGGATAGACTCTCTGTCCCTGGGTGACGCTGATGCTGCGGTGCGGGTCCAGGGACAGCTCTTGTAGTAGAAGACCAAGGAACCTGAAACTCAACATGCTGGAAACAGAATTCAGTGCCTTCCATCCCACACCCGCCTGCCCTTGTCCTATATTCCCCACAGCACTGGTGAGGACCACCATCATTCTCTTCCTCTCAAAAACTATTTGTTAAAAACCAACTTTATTGACATGTAATTTATATACAATAACACATACCCATTTTAAGTGCATTTTAGCAGCTGTACACACTCATGTAACCATCACCCCATCAAGTTCTAGAACTTCCCCATACTGAGTTCTAGAACTTTCCACAATCCCCCAAGTTTCCCTCATGCTCTTTTGTTGTTGGACAACTCCCGTTCCTCCAAGCCAGCCTTCTCCAGGGCTTTGCCCCTACATTTTTCTCCTCTCCTTTCCATCTCATCTCCCCTGCTGCTAAGTCCTTCCCACTGATGTGCACAGGTGCTCTGGTACCCCCTCCCTTGACCGCATGCACTTCCCTGTCAGAACAAGGTGGGCTGAAGTCGCCTGTTCACCTGGAGTGCCTTTGAAGGCAGAGGCTGAGTTTTGTGTTCTCGTCACGTCATTCACGGTCAACGAGCCCTTGCTGCAGGAACGGAGGCTGGTTCTCGAGGCTCCGACTTTCACGTGGACTGTGGGTGGTTAAGTGATTGGAGGGTTCTCCATCGTGAGTATGAACATCCGGTTTCCCATGATCCTTGACCATAATGATTAAACAAAAAAGGCTTTCTCGTTTATTACATCTCCGATAGAAGGAAAAGTCCAACCTTTCATTCAGTTCACATTTTTCTTGTTTTGGGAAACATTAATAATCTTTTATGGTTTTAAGAAAGATTGCATAAGTAGGAATCATGTTTCTCCCTTATAATGTGGTCTTTAGTGGTGTTTGCTCTCAAAGACCATACTATATAAAAGTCTCCTACTATCACCACTTCTGGACTTTTATCCATTCGTTCATCAGACTGGATCTGTGGGCGTTGGGGAAGAGTATACAGGACACAGTCCTGCTGAGGAGGTAGACAGACAAGTAGACTTGGGGCTCAGTGTGACATATGCTGGGGTGGCGGTCAGCCTGGGAGGTGGAGGAGGCACAGAGTGGGGAGTAGATACCCCAGGGGAGTCAAAGAGGGCTCCTCAGCTGGCCTTTGTGTTTTGCTTTGAAGGAGAATGGAAGTTCACAAAGTGAGAGGTAGGGAAAGGCATATACACAGAAGGAGCAATGTGATCGAAGGCACAATAATAACAAATATTTGTTAGATGCTTATCATGTGCCAGGCATGCTTCCCAGGGTTTTATCTGTATTCCAGTCCTCACTATAACCCCAAGGGGTAGGAATATGTATCCTCATCTTACAGGTGTGGCAGTTGAGGCAAAGTGAATTTCAAACTTGTAACTGGCATTCCAGGATGTGGACCCAAGTGGTCTGGCTCCAGAGCTGAGTTCCTGACCCCTGCCCTACACTACATGGGCCGTGCTGGAAGATGCCACGTTGGAGGAGCTATAAGTAGAGGGTGGGGGCATAAATGGGGTTACTAAGAGACAAGGAAGGTCTTTCAGAATCCTGAAAGGTCTTGAATGTCAGGCTGGTAAGTCTGGACATCTCCACGTAGACAATGGGGAATCACTTAAGGACTTAGATGGGAGAGAAATGAGATGTTTGTATTATGGACGATTGCCCAGGCAGTAGCATGGCGTATGGAGTAGAGGGGCAAAGGCCAGGGGCAGAGGGGCCTAGGAGGAGATGACGGGGGCTGCCACAGGTGGTGTTGAGGGAAATGGGGAAGAGGTGCCAGCTGGAAGCATGGTGAATGGATCACTAAGTGGGTAAGGTTCTCCAGCTGCCCGGCTGCAAGATGAATCCAGACACTGTGTTTAGTTTCCTCCTTCGCTGTGGATTGACTTGGGTGGGGGGTCAGGCTGGCCAGATGGAGGACACTCTCCCTGGTGAGGCCACTGGGCAGAGCCCAAGGTCACAACCAGGCAGGCTTTTCTACTCCGAGGCAGCCCCCAGCCTTTGAATGGGAGTCACTCACTCAAAGTGGCAGTCCTGGGGCTTCCCAGGGAATCCCACCTCACTTTTCAAAACAGAATGCCCTGTGCAGAGATTCTCATACCTTGGCTGGTATAACTTCTAATTGGGCGGTTGTTTAAAGTGCAGACACCTAGGTCCTGTGCCCAGAGATCTTGCTGCAGTGTCTGAGCCCGGGGCCAGGCCACATGTCTGTAACATGGCCTCCACGGCCTCACATCGGCCAAGGCCTCCCTTGCAGGCTAGGGGCCAGAGGTCCTCTCTGGATATAAAGGATGGAGTTAACTGGCACTAGCACCTTCCTAGTACCAGAAGAGAGGCCTGTTCCTCCTCAGTGGTGGACAGAAGGTCCTGAGAAAGACAGCCACCCACATTAGTATCTGGGAGAGCCTTGAGAGCCAAAATCGGGATGGGTGGAGGAAGGACTGGGAACTGATCTTGAAACCGAATTTACATGCTCCTTTTACTTAGGTCCTAGGTTTTGGGGGGGTCTTGGTAGGATTATGGATGACAACACTGCATATCACTTCTGTGAAACCTTGGCTCATCCGTCCTTCCTCATCTTAGCCAGGGAAGAAATGATACAGCTCTCAGTTGTTACAGAATAGCCATGGGGATGTCAAAAGTACAGCATAGGGAACATAGGAGCCAAGGAACACATACGCATGACCCATGGATATAGATAATGGTATGGGATTGCCTGAGGGAGTCGGGGGCTGGCTGGAGGACAGCAAAGGGGAAAAACTGGGTCAACTGTAATAACATAAACAATAGAATGTAATTTAAAAATAAAATAAAGAAAAAAGAAGAAAAAAGGAAAAGGAATGACTCACCTGTCTTCTGCAGTTATCACAGGGACACAGCAAGAATTTGGTTTCTACACCTGGTACCTGATGCAGGACTTCTAAAACCTTTGGAATTCCCTGAATGGTAAAAGAGATAGGACCATCTTTTTATTCATAACAAGGCCCTTCCAACAGATGATTGAACCCAAGTAGGGATCACGGGAGCCCTTGCCCCGTTAGCCCCCTCCGACAGACATGCAGGTACCCTGGGAGCCCAACACTTAGCCACTGACATCTGAAGTGGGGGCAGTCTTGTGGGACTGAGCCCTAAACCCGTGGGGTCTGCCCTGACTCCAGGCAGTCAGTGTCAGAACTGAATTGAACTGAATTGAATTGTAGGACACCCAGTTGGTGTCCAGAGAGTCAAAGAACTGGTTGTTGTAGGAGAGAAACCACCCACACCTTTGGTGTCAGGGTTGTGGGGAGAAATGATTTCGAATCATCACCATCTGTCTTTCTCTCTGAGCTCTGAGCTTCCCAGGACACGAGATGGATGGCTCACCAGCACGCCCAGGGCCCAGCTGCGGGCCTGGCACGGCAGTGCTTTGGAAAAGCCCAGAGAGTAAGAGAATGAACAGGGGCTCCCCCAGCTTCCCGAAGAGAGAGAAGGAAAAGCAGCTGGAACTGTCAGAAATATGAGGGAGAAGAGTCAGAAAGACACAGAATTAGCTACGTACACGTGAAACGCAATTCGTGCTTCTCTTTGTGCTGTCGTAGCATAAAAAATAGTAACCTCATCGAGACAGAAGATGAAAGCCAGCACTGCCACGTGCACGGCAGCGGGATCCATCAGTTACGCCCCCTCTCCCGGCACACACTCGGCCGGCTCACTCACGTACACCCCACACTCTTGTTGACAAGCGCATAGCTTTGTGTTGCGGGAGAGACAAATGTCTTACTCTCCTTCAGTTATTAGGTGTATTGGTCATGGTCAGCTGTGGTTTCTGCCTCCGTAAGTGCGATTATTGGAAGAAGATGTGAAAATCACAGTCTGTGTTCATATTTCTAAGGCTTCGGCTCAGGCGATCTAAAAATCACGCGCATCGTTGAAATGCGGCTCCAATGCGCTTGTTGAGTGCCGGACAGTCTGACCCCTAGGGTTTGGCCCTTGCTTAGGAATACCGATAGCACATTACATGTTTGTTTCTTATTCTTCATGACAGAGCTCAGGTGGTGCGACCCAGTGCTTCAAGTATCTCCTTATCACCAATGATTAATTTCTGTACAAATGATGCTGATATAGATACAGAAAATAACATGGTTTCAGGCTAGGAGACCGCACATAGTTTGAAATTTGGGATGGACAAACTGAATTTTATTTTTCATTTATTTAAAAAAATGTTATGTATGTATTTACTTTTAGAGAGAGGGGAATGGAGCGAGAAAGAGTGAAACATCAATGTGTGGTGGCCTCTCGCACAACCCCCCACTGGGGACCTGGGCCTCGACCCAGGCATGTGCTCTGACCAGGAATCGAACCACTGACCTTTTGCTTTGTGGGACAGCGCCCAACCAACTGAACCACACTGGTTAGAGCCTAAATTTTATTTTTAGTATCTGAGACGTTTAAGGCAAGTCTAGAAATTTTGAGGACTCCCGGTGTTTGGATTTGCAAGGGTAGGAAACGGATGAAAGAGCACGCTCTTACTCATGCCAATGTTCTGTCGACAAAGTACACCTGCAGAAGAGAACCATCCACATGTCATGGGGAGTTTCTGTTTGGGAAAAAGAAAAATTTCTGTAAAAATTTGGAAACAGAAGATATAAAATGCATCTGAAATCATAGCAATTGGGCAGGGCAGAGAATATTGATTTCCTGGTGAAACTGTCACTAACAAATTATCTACTCACTCATAACAGCTGGAGGAAACTAGAACATACCTGAAATGTAGAGTTAAATACATTTTATTCCCTGTAAATAGTGTTTATCATTAAGTCATGACAAGTATATTTTATCTATGAATAAAAGCAATTTGGAGGGAGTTGCTGGAAGACATAAAGTGAGGTATACTAACTTATGAATCCACTGATGCCTATAAAAGTTAGCAAATTTAAAATGAAATCACTGTAGGCCCTGGCTGGTGTGGCTTAGGGGACTGAGTGCCAACCTGTGAACCAAAGGGTTGCCGGTTCAGTTCCCAGTCAGGGCACATGCCTGGGTCGAGGGCCAGGTCCCCAGTGGGGGGTTGTACGAGAGGCCACCACACATTGATGTTTCACTCTTTCTCCTTCCCTTCCCATCTCTCTAAAAGTAAATAAATAAATACTCAAAAAAAAATGAAATCACTATAAAAATGAAACCTGAAATGTTACAGGGCACGCCAGATGAAATCAACATTTCTTGATTCAATAATGCGGCACAGCCACAGGTTGGGCAGTGAAAGAACTGCAGTAAGTTTAGGCCAGAAAAACCCAATCGCTCTCTCAATGACAGAGACGCATGGATTTTGCTAGTATTGAAAAGGCGATTAAGATCAGCTTCTCTATGGTCATGGAGACACCCGCAGCACATCAGAGTGGGGTTCATAGCACAGGTGGATATACCCACAACTGAAGGCTTGACAACCGTGGGGAACATTTGGCCGCACAGCAGTACGGCATAAGGAGGAAGAGCCAAAGCTGCCGAGGCATATTGTGGTGCCCATCAGTTGGACTTTGAGGAGCTGAGGCCCGCGCAGAAAAATGAAAACGATGCACAGTGCTTTCACTGTGTTCAGTTCTTTGTTCTACACTATCCATTCATCTGTGAAAAGATTGGCGGTTACCCAAAACACATGTAACAGGAGTCGTGAAGCAACACGCAGGACGCTGGATAGTTCGCCAAAGTCACATCGGGTCATACATCACCAGGCTTCATCTGCTGTGATTGAGTGGCTTCCAGAGATTATTGAAACTTCGGAAGCAGCATTTAATGATTATCAGACACACAGGTGGCCCATGAATCCAGGATTCCTGTACATGTGCTAAATGTTACAGGAGGTTTTTTTTTTTTTTCCTGATGAGCTTCAAAGCGAAACCATAGGCATGTTTTCGTAGTGTTCAAAAGTGCAGGCAATCTTCACTGTTTATCATCTCAGAGAAATGACGACTATTTGAAAACCATTGGGCAGAGAGCAAAGGAAACTTGCCAAAAACTAATCTCTTGGGTTCAAAGCAAAAACAAAGCAAAACAAAAAACCTTCCTTTCAGAGAAGAAAAATTTTGGTTTGGGGCAGGGTGTATGCTCGTGTGTGTGGCGGTGGGGAGAGCCTGGAAATGCAGATAGTAAATTTTTCTCTGTCAGAACAGTATCCAACAATATTCAACCCATAAATGTTTTGTTACTGTATTGCTAAATTTAAATGTATGCTTTTCAGCAAATGATTATAGTAAAACAAATTATATTTTAAATAACTGTTTAAATGCAGTTAACCAGACATATGGGATACATTTGCAGACCTGATGTAAGAAGGAGCCTAGAACTTGAGACTTACCAGAGCTACACAGAGTTCAGCCTGTGCCACGGCGGCTGGTCTGGGCTGGGAGTCAACACCTTCAACCAGTTATGCCCGCACCTTGGCTCTGCACTTGGCCCTGGCTTGACCAAGGTGAAGAGGCTTGTTTTCAACCCTGAGTTAGAGCTGGTAGCTGACACTGAGAACAGCTGGGCAGGGGTTGGTACCAGAACGAGGGATATGAAGGAGGTCTTCTGTGCCTTGGAGAACTTTACGGAACTGACTGAGAGGTGGGGGGCTTTATGAATTCTGTCTCACCTGGGAAGCTGGCCCTGGGTTGGGGGGGTTTATTTTTCACATTTTATCCTTTAAACTTTAACTCACAATTCCCCAGATGGACTGTCCCAGATTCAGTTAAATGAGGTGTAGCTGTGGGAATGACATAATAGAAGTCACTGTGTTATTTTGTGAGTATATTTTCAGGTTATTAGTAAACAAATAAGTTAACTATTTGGAAAAATAGTTAACCAGAGACATCTTGTTTACCTCTCACTTAGGTCCACTGGTAGAGAGGGTCATGTCCAAATTAATGGTCATTTTCTGCCTCTCAAACACAAATTCTACTGAATGAATGAATGAATGAATGAATGGGCGAGTCTCCAGGACGGCCGCAGGCAGGTGGAAAGGACTGGTGAGCTGGAGAGCGAAGAATCTGGGCGCAGGAGGAGAGTCAGGCTGGCTGGGCAGGGCCGGCACGCCCTCCTTTCCAGACTCGACACTTTGGGTCTGACTCCTTCAGGGATGCTGCATGGGGTCTGCTGCTGGATGGGACAGAGCAGGCTTAGGGAGTTCAGAGGAGGACTCAGCAGGATTTACCACCGGAGGGTTACCCACTTCCCACTTGCAGTGCCTGCTTGCATACCCTTGGCACGTAGCTCCTGTCACTCCACTTTGCCACCACCTCCAGCTGTGTCCTCCCACAGAATCCACATTCTGGGCCTGAGGGCGTCCTGAACATAGTGTTGATGATGTGGGAAGCCTGGATGTGCCCTCTATCCTGCTGTAGGCTTGCCCCATGACCTCTGGAGTCTCAGGCCTACCATGTGGCATGTGACCTGCCAAGGCCTCTGCTGGATAGTGTTAATGCACATCTGTTTCTCCTAGCTCCCTAGGGTGGGCCTGCAGCACGCCCCCAGAGACCTCCCTCCCTCTGAGGGAGATCGTATTAGTCAGTGTTGTCTGGAGAGACAAAACCAATAGGACGCGTATATAAAGAGATAGAAAGAGATTTATTATAGGAATTGGGTCATGTGATTTGGAGGCTTGAGAAGTCCCGCGATCTGCTGCCTGTGACCTGCCGGCCCAGGAGAACCATTGGCATAGTCTCAGTCTGAGCCCAGAGGCCTGAGACCCAGGAAGTAAACTACAGGTAGTGAGACCACAGGTAGTAAAAGTTCTAGGCCGAGCCTGCAGGTCTGAGAACCAGGGGAGCCAGTGGGGTAAGCCCCAGTCTGAGTGCTCGAGAAGACCGATGTCCCAGCTCAAGGCCTCAGGAAGAGAGCCCATTCTTTCTTCCTCTGCCTTTCTGTTCTCTTGGGCCCCCAGAGGATTGAATGAGGCCACCCATAGCTGGGAGGGCAAGTTGCTTTACTCAGTCTACTGATTCAAATGCTAATCTCATCTGGAAACACCCTCACAGACACACCCAGAAATAATGTTCAGCCAAGTTCCTGGGTACCCCATATCCTAGCCAGGTTGACATGTAAAATTAGCCATCACAGAGACGGTGCAGGCCAGTTTTGGCAGGTTGCAGTGTGGAAGTTTGTGGTCTGTTGAGGTCTCAAAGAGAGGAACGAGGGTGGGGTGAGCCTCCCCTGACGGCGGCCCACTAACTCTGCACCTTGTCGGCTGAGTGGGGACCCTGGATTTCCTGAGCCTCGGTTTCTCTAACTCCAAAATGGGAATAAAAATACTCTCCTGGACAGTAATAGTGAGTCCCAAGTGAACTGGCCAACAGAAAACCACTTTGTCAAGCAGAGCACAAATGAGAGACTAGACTCTCAAAAACCCCAACCTGGTTCCTAACTTCTGACGCATTTCCCTTCTGGGGGCTTTCATTTCCCCCGTCTTGCATAGGGCGGCCAGGTAGAAGAGCACAGACTAAATAATATTTTAGTGTAAGTGTGTCCCACACATTGCCGGGGACATATTCATACTAAAAATGTGTTGTTTATCTGAAATTCAGGTTTAATGGGTGGCCTGTATTTTTATTTGCTAAATCTGATCATTCTATCCCTGAAAGAAGCCAAGGTGAATATGCAAGCCTTTTCTCAGGTGACTTTCGCCACAGCCTCGGGTGACTGGGAGAAGAGAGGTTTATTTACATGCAGTTCCCCTGTCTCAGGTGGGGAGAAATCACAGGGCTCCAGGGACTGACCAGCTCACCTGAAGAGTAAGGCAGGAGAGCTGGGCCCCTCTCCAATCCAGCCCGGGCTGCTCCTGACCAACCTGCTGCTAGGAGGGTGGGCTTGGGGGCTGCTTTTCTCAGAGGTAAGGGCAGCCTCTGTCCTCTAGATGACTAATAAAAACAGTGGTTCCTTCCATGCATTAGGGGGAAGTCTGAGAGGTCTCTCTAGAAAGGATCCAGACACATAATATGAAAATAGAGACATTTATTGAAGAAGACACAAGATGCAAGAAACACTGTACATAGGACAATGACACCTCAGTTCCCTTTCAATGTAGGTACCTTGGGACCTCACACAGTTCTCCCAGTTGTCATCAGCTGCACCGTTGTATTTTTCTGAATCTCATTGACAATCTGAAATCTCTTCCCTTTCAAAGTAATTTTAGTTTTGGGAAAAGTCAGAAGTCACAGGGTGCCAAATCTGGGCTATAGGGGGCCTGAGTCACTTGGGTGATTTGATGTTTCTCCAAAAATCTCTGCACATGCGGTATGAGCAGGAATATTTTCCTGATGAAGCTGCCAATCATCAGTTGCCCATAGCTACGGCCTTCTGAATCATCCTAATAGTTTCTGTGCAGGAATGTTCAAGCTTAACACAAAATGCGATGCAGATTCATTGCTCTACTTGCTCATTTTGAATGCGACGGCCACACAGTACACATGCTCACTCAACAGCGTCTACCACCCCCACTAACTAGTGCAGTGAAGTTGTCATTGTTCACACATGTGCATTCAAGTCCACTCTCCTTGGCTGTCAGGTTACATCGATGCCACACAAGTGGTTCTCATTATATTAACAATAGTTGGACTTTTTCCAGGCAGAATTCATATATTGTTGTCTGCAATTTACTTTAAAATGCATAAGAAAAAACAAGGTGGATTTAATGGGTGGATGGAGGTGGGGATGGATAGATGGATATGTGATAAAGTATAATATAAAGAAATGTTATTGGTAGAACCTAGGGAGAGGTATTTCTATTCCCTATGACACCATTTCAACTTTGCTGTATGTTGGAAATTGTTCATAATAAAATATTGGGGAAAATGTAACTAATTAAAATGAATTTTAAAAATCTCCTCGTTATAGAAAAATTGGAAAGTAGAGAAAAATTAACTCCTACATCTCATAACTCAGCAATATTTTGTTGTATTTCCTTCCTGCCTTTTTCTGTGCATTTGTTGTGATGGTGGTTGCACAAAATCGGGACCAGTCCCTTTTTTGCCACTATAAATAAAGCTCTGGAACACCCTTCACAGAAGTCTTGTTACTCATCCCTGCACCCCTTCCCTCCAGATGGCTACTGGGTAGCATTTCTCTGGCTACATCTCTCATTCAAGAATCATCACCCTGCCTTGCAGACATTTTAATATTTTTCCTGGGCTTCCTCTTGGGGCCCCTTTGGAGCTAGAGGGTGAGCTCACTAAGACAGGGCCCCTCCCTCCAAGCAGGGCACTAAAGCCCAGGAAGGCACAGGGTGGCACCCAGGTGACCCACAGGTAGCACTGAGGACTGTGGCATAGTCATGCTCTCTGTCCCTTGGAGAGAGGGGCTTGATGGGAGAGTTGGGGGAAGGGTCGGACGTCTAGAGGCCTGTGTGGCTGCAGGGCTTAGAGGACATCCTCTGGAGTAACAGGGTGTCTACACATAGGGTAGTCCCCATCGAGAAGCAGTAGGGTGGGAGAGATCTTTTAAACGTGTTTTTACAGTTGAATGTGTTCTTTAAATTCCATTTCTGCCCACTAGTGTCGCCATTTCCCGATATCTAGAAGATATTTGGGTCTCATTTCTCGATCTCTGTGTTAAACCTGGAGTCTAAAATTGAACCTCTGCCTCCACGCTGGGCACACACGGTGAGAGGGAAGGATGAAGAAACTTATAGGCAACGTCCCTTCGGTCTCTTTGCTTTTTAAGGGCAGCGGTCAAGTCCTGGAGTTCAGGCACCTGGGCCTGAGCCCCAGCTCTGCCAGGGGCCCCCAGGTGACCTTGGGCACCTCAGGTCGCCCTTCTCAACCTCAATTTTCCCATCTGCAAAGCAAAGGGGTGTTTTCTACTTCTGTGGGAGGTGAGACAGGGCGCACGCAGGTGTGTGGCATGGGGCCAGATGAGGGAGGCCCTTCGTGTCATGAGCGGGGTTGGCCTCCGTCTCCCCCAGCCTCCTTGGGGAGGTCACGTTGACTTGCAGACTTGGCTTTGCTCCACTGCACACGGCTCTCTTCCCTGGAGCCCGAGTGGAATGTTTTCTCTCCCCGCCTCCTCCTCCTCTTCCTGTGCGCTGTCTGTGGGACTCCTCCAGTGTCCCAGGGCTCCCCCGGGGCGGCTGAGCCCTCTCCTGCTCGGCTCCTGCCCTGTAGCCTACCAGGCTGTTTCCAATTTGGGCGCCATGCATCTTGCCCCTTCAGATCATAGCCGCCTCTTTGATGGAACTAATGATGATCTAGGGCTCCGGGGCCCCCGACCTCCCCAAACTGAGATAAATCCTGCTTCTGCACAGACAAGGGGCCTCCAGCCCAGCATCTGATCCCACTCCTCCAGGCTGGGCTGCGGGGGGTTGGGGGAAGGCGTCTCGGGGAGCCCCCTCCTGAAGGGCAGTGAGGGCCACAGCTGGAACCAGGGAGACAGGAAGTGAGGGATTTCTCCAAGGCTCTGAACAGGGTCCCACCACTCACTAGGGGGACTTGACAGGCTGTGAAAGGGCCAGCTGGGCACACCTTATCTCAGCAAGACTCAAGGGTGCAAGCTGGAGCAAGTGACAATCACTCAGGCCTGCCCGATCATCAGGCTCAGTTTCCCAGCAGTCCCTGACAGTTTCCTTGCATTGCTGGGGACACAGAGGAATGAGGCCTCCCTCCCACTCCTAGGGGCTCAGGAGTGAGGAAGAGGGATGGGAAAACAGACAACTCCAACACTGTGTGCTGGGGTGGCAATGGCAGAAGCCCGGGGACTGTGAGAGCACGGCAGAGAGGACCGTCGCAGCCTGGGAAGCCTGCAAAGCTTCCTGGAGGAAGTAGGGGATCTGGCCCTGAGGATCTGAGGAAATGCAACTTGGGGTGTTCGAGCTGGCAGCGGCTCCTTGTGGCTGGAGTTCTGGGATCCTGGAAGTAGGTGATAATGTAGGTATGCCCAGGAAGAAGGTGCCACTCAGCTGGTAACTGGCTCTTGTAACTCTAGGGCCTTCCCCGAATTCAGTGTGACTCCAGGGCAAGGAATTTATCACTCTACTGCACTGACCAGGCAGGAGCTGGTACAGGTCTAGGACGGATGGAAGAGGGGCCTAGGAAGCTACATTGGATTTATCTAGTGAAGGATGAGGAGCCATCGGTTATCGAGTTGGGGCCCTCCCAAGTCCCCCAGGTAATCCACAATGATCCCTGGGGCTGCTGCCACCTCCCATATGTTCCCTAGCTACAGTTGGATGTGCTGGGATTGGCTGGTCTCTCTTGAGGACATTGTGTCTCTGAGCCAGGCCATTGGAAGGGGGAATGATGGGTGTATGCCTCCAAAGTCTGGGGGGCTTTTGTCAGGGTCAGTGGTAAGAGGGGTGGAGGGGCAGTACTATTTGATTCTCCCCAAGGATACACTTTTCTGAAGAGGGCAGCTCCCCAGAGAGTGCCCCTTTCTTCCCAGTGTCCCCAACCCTACCCCTCCGCTTTCTTAATCTCTTTTACTTCTTCCTCCTTCACCCCTGCTGCCCGCTGCCCAAATTCCGCCTCATATGTATTCATTTAAAAAATTAGCTCTGGCTGGTGTGGTTCAGTGGATTGAGCACTGGCCTGCGAACCTAAAGGTCACTGGTTCGATTCCCAGTCAGGCCACATTCCTGGGTTGCAGACCGGGTCCCCAGTTGGGAGTGTGCAGGAGGCAACCAACTGATGTTTCTCTCCCTCTCTTTCTCCTTCCCTTCCCCTCTCTCTAAGAATAAATAAATTAAAAAAATCTTAAAAAAAATTAAAGTTAACTTAGGTTTAACTAAAGAATTTTACACTTTCTGGGAGTGTAACCAAGCTGAGGGTCCACTCATTTCGCCCAGCAAAGGCTCTGCTCTATCCAACACCTGTGATCCTCAAGTGGGATGCAGGACAGCTCACCTGCATGCTCACCAGCCTGTCCCTCCCCTTGGAGTTGTGAATTCTAAAGGGCTTTAGTGCTTTTGTTGGGGGCCTCCCTCTCAGCCATCTGCTAACGTGGCTTCCGGGACCCTAGCAGCCTGGGCCCAATTTTCTGAGCTCTGTAGTTTTTTATGAGGCTCTGAGGAGCCTTCATCCAGGCCGGTGGTGACACTTTGCAGGGGCGGGAGGACGGGAGGACGGGAGGAAGGGTATGGGAGTTGGAGAGAGCTTTGCAACGGTCTGCAGTGAGCCAAGCCCTTGTGGTCCAGCCTTGCCACTTTGAGCAAAAATCCCACCCTGGAAACCCCTCTCAACTTCCCAGATAATGGATATGTGGCCCCAGTTTCCTCCCAACCGGGAGCTGTGAGAGCAGTGGCTGTTATTCCTTGTTTTTGAGGCCATCATTTTGCTCAGGACCTGTAAATACAGTAGGTGCCCAATAAATGCAGTATGGAAGTCTGTGCCCGGCACACCCTCTCTGTTCAGTCATCCATTGGATGGACAGCGGTGGCTCCCGCGGAGTGGGATTTGGGAAGGTTGCCTTGGGGGGAGGGCGGGGAGTATGGTTGTGCAGAGGCCTCTTGGGGGCTGTTGGGAGTCCTTTTGCCTGGGCTGTGGCTTTTTACCCCCGGGGCGGCAGACGTGTACCCCCGGAGGAGAACGTATCTGCAGTCTGTGCCCATCACCTGAGCTGCACCGGCGGGTTGGATAACAATTATTGGGAGAGGTTAAAAAAAATCATTATCAAATAACTACTGCCTGAAAAAGTTGGCGGGCGGGACGGAAAACGTGGTCTGGATCACGCTGTGGCCGCCGCCGCTGCTCCAGGCGCGCAGCGCCGCGGTAGCCAAAAATGGGAGGAAGCACATCTGTAACGCATTTCTGTGATGTTCACCTTTGAGACCGCGCGGCTGGATGGAGGCGGTGAGTTCACGCGAAAGTAAAAACTCTTTAAGAGGCTTTCTCCTTAGGGGACCTGCCTGGCTCGGGCGGCCGCGGGCCCGGGCGGCGGGGAAGGGCGCCCCCTGCCTGTCGCGGGCGGAGCGGAGACGCAAGCCGGGGTGGGGTGGGGTGGGGAAAGGGTTGGGGGCCAACTCTCTGAGTCCAGTTTTCCAGTCTGTCCAAACAGGTGGCTGGATTTTAAGGACACTTGTATTGAGGACGCTCTGAGTCCCTTCTGGCGTGTCCCTGATGGAGGGAGAGGGATCAGCCTTAGGGTGGGGAACGGGCAGAGAGGGAGGAGCCCTCCTCTTGTCCTGTGGTTGCCAGGTCTCTGTCATTGCCTTCCCAGCCTTCTCTGTGCATTCCAGAGCCAATGACGTCTTCTGGGTGAGCGTTTGTCTCCCGAGTGAGGCCAAATCCACCTTCCTGGACAGTCAGCGCTCCGTTCATGCGAAGGGTTGCAAGGAGCCCTGCTTCTCCGGAAAAGAGGAGCCCTGCCCCTCCAACATTCTCATTCCCAGTGGTTCTCCTCTCGGTGTTTACCATGTCCCTCCCTCCCTTAGGCCCCGAACATCCCGTCTCCCCTAATGCCCCTTTGCTCTGTTACTACCCCTCCACCTTCCCTCTGGGATTTCCTTCCCAGAGTGATCCAGCCGTCTTCATTCCTCTTCCCTCACCCCTTTGAAGTTGGCCCATGTCTCCTCACCCTCACATCTCAGGGACTGGTTTTACCTCCAGAGCCAAAGCAAATTGGAGGCTGACTCAGGCTTCCAACAGAGCCTCTGAGCTCTTCAAAGTTAGAGTTTTTAAAAAGTTAGGTGGGCTGTGGATGGCTGGAGAGATGTAGGAGTGGAGTGCAGGCACCCCCCCCCCAACACACTCTCTCTCTCTCTCTCTCTCTCTCTCTCTCTCTCTCTCACCACCCCACTTGCCCAAGAGCAGGGCAGAGCTGGAGCATTCCCAAGGCCCAGGATTTCCACCCATAATATGTCATTCCCAGCCTTTGCCCACCAGGAGACAGAAAGCACTTGAAAGATATTGTTAGGGGGAGCCAGACCATCCCTTGGCACAGATAGTGGTCAAGTGCTTCCTTCAAAATAGTTAAGATAGTACATTTTATATTGTGTGTATTTGGCCATAAAAAACTGAAAAGAAAGAAGGAGAGCAAGGATTTGAACTTGGGTTATTTGGCCCTGGAACCTGTGTTCTTATTCTGCATTGCACTGCGTACCTAGAAGGTGCTCAGCATTTGTTGAAGGAAGGAATGGGAAAATGAATGAGTGACTTCAGAGGCCTTCACATGGGTCTGTTTTCCTTCCACTCCCCGGTGCCTCGGTGTCCTTGTCTTACCCACAGCCCTGGGCACATGTGCCCCGTGTGTGTGTGTGTGTGTGTCTTCACAGCGGTGCTTTGCGAACACCCCTCTCTGCATTTCCAGCTGTCTCTCTCCTTCCCTTGCGTTTCTCAGCGCTCCCTCAATCACCTGGGTAGCACTGCCCTGCCTAGTTGTGAGGGCAGCCAGGCAGCTGAGGCACTATGGATGGCCTTTTGGGGCCCTCACACCTTCTCCCTCCCCCACTCAGGTGTTGCTTTTTCATGTACAACTCCCCTTCTCCATGACCAGGATGTGAGGTGAGGTCTGAGAGATTCCATGATTTTCCTAGGTGTCAGAGCTCCAGTCCGGTGGGTTAGTAAGGCTGTTGGGATTTCATCTGGCCTATCCCCTGAGTTTGGTTTCGCCTCCATGAAAGTTGGGCATCCAGGGTCTGGCTCTCTAAGTCCCAGCTGGCGGTGGGATCCTGTTTCTGGGTAACCAGATGAGAGCATCTCTTTTCCATCTCTGGTCTGAGTTGGGCCAACACAGCCCTAGGCCATATTCATCCCTGGTTGCTGTCAGAGAATTTCTCTCAGTTAAACCCAAGTCATCTCTGCCTCTGTTCATTGCATGTGTTCTTTACATGGCCCAGACGCTGCACAGATTGGGAGGACTGGACAGAAGTTCAAGATTAGTTAGATCTGGGTCAACCTTGAACTCCTGGACTCTGGATAGGCCCATAGGGATGATTAGGAGGGCTTGGGAGCTGGCTGGCCTACAGGTAATTGGTGATTAGGACCCCAGGCGCTAGCCCTCCTAGGGTGAGATGCAGACTAATGTTTGGTCAAGAGGTGGTCCCTCAGGTGAACGGGCATCTGGGGGCAGGAGCAGATGGGAAGAGGGACAAGGAGCCTAGCACTGGATGAAGTGGGGAATGGGGCTGTCATGTCCGGGAGGGTAAGGACAACCAAGTATGGACAGGGTCCCAAACTGCCAAGGGTGCTGGGCAGGTTGACAAGGTCAAGTTGGGACCCAGGGTGATATGGGCCCAGGGCTGGGAGCTGGGCTGTACTGTGGGCCCCCAGGAGGATGCAGGGTGCTTAGAACTGGGCCGCAGGTCAGACCGAGCTCACTCCCAGGAGCAGCAGGAGGTCTTTTCCTGAGAGCGAAGATGGGGCAGGGTCAGTTTCTACAGCAGATTCTCCCGCTTTGCATTAGTTGTGAACAACCCAGAGATCCTAATTCAGGGACCAGGGCAAGCCCCTTAGCCCAGCAGACCCAGCCTACCCCTCGGTTGTCTGTTTGGTGAATTATTTGCAGCTCCCTGTCCCTTCTCTGTAGTCAAAAGGAGCTCCAGATGACCTAGCTCACTTCCACTTGCCTAAGTAGGCCCCGCATGCAGGTGGAGCAGGACACTGTCAGGACAGCTGGACATGCTTTTGGCATTGACTGCAAGAAGCCTGCTCGTCCTGTCTGGTCTGGAGCCTGTGCCGTGTGGATGGCGGAGGGCCCACCTGGGCTTGCTTTTCTCCACCTCAGTTTTCCCAAGAGGCTGGTTCTGGCACCAACTGTCACCAAATGGTAAACAGCTCAGCACAGCCCCACCCCCCAAGAAACTTAAGATAAGAGACACCCCTGCAGGGAAGGAAGAAAAAACCTAACAGGAAGCCAAGTGGGTAAACCGTTACTGGCATTGATGTCTCTCTTTCCCAGGCAAGAGAGGCTGTGCCTTTGGCTCCCAGGCTGTCGTGGTAGGGAGTCACAGAGGGGAGCTCTGTGCACCTGGGGGAGGGGTTCTAGCGAGCAGAATCACCAAATGATGTTATTTCCTCCCATGACCCTCTGGGTCCTGCCCAGGTCGCCCTATGTGGCCTTTCCTGGGGGGCTTCCTGAGGGACACACAGTCAGGAGGCAAAGTTACCAGGAATAGAGACCCTGAGGTCAGACAGGCTCACCATGAAATTGCCGAGTGCCTTTGGGAAGTCCCTTGGCTCTCCTGAGTCCCCCGACCCTTCGGAATGTGCCTCCTAAACTGTGCAAAGGTGATAAGAGTGCTCTCGTCACGGCGTTGTTGGAAGGATTCGCCAAGATAGTGCAGGTGAAGAGGTTAGCACGGTGCCTGCCGTGCTGAGTGCCCAGCAAAGGGCACCTGCTGTTCTTCTCAGCCATGGCTGAGTGAAGCTTGGGGCTGGAGATAGACTGGTTGGTGCATTTTTCAGACCTGGAATCTGGTGAAAAAAACAACAACAAAAAAACCACAACACTTCCACCCTGGCTGGTGTGCCTCAGTGGATTGAGTGCCGGCCTGCCAACTGAAAGATCACCAGTTCGATTCCCGGTCAGGGCACATGCCTGGGTTGCGGGCCAGGTCCCCAGTTGGGGGCATGCAAGAGGCAACCGATTGATATAGCTCTCACACATCAATGTTTCTCTCCCTCCTTTCCTCTCTCTCTAAAGTAAAACAAATAAAATCTTTAAAAAACCAAAAAACTTCTGCAACCATCCAGAGGTTGGGCTGGTGTCTTGGAGAAGCCCCCTCACCTGAACACCATCTTATCAGAGAAAGAGAGGAGGGGAGCAGCTTAGTCATAACTAGGAAGTATAAATCAAGCAGTTTTAATTCCATTCACTGACGTTCAGTAAGCACCGAGTGTGCGTGGGAAGAAAGGTTAAAGAGATGGCAGAGCTACCCAGACTGCGGCCTCAGCTGCTCACTGTCTGGTGGAGAACTAGAAGCAGCTGGCTCTCGCACAGGCTACCCTGGGGGCATGGAGGAGAGAGGAGGACCGTGCATTCAGACAGGAGAGTGCAGGAAAGGATGGAAAGGGATCTAGGCCTTGGGAGGTGAGTAGAAAAGAGCAGGGAGTGGAGGGTGTTCTAGGCACAGGGAGTCAGTGTGAGAGGCTCAGAGGAGTAGAAGAGAGGGAGAGGGTCCCCAGGGCCAGGGTCACCAAGTTGCTCTCCCCTGGAGCTAGAAGGAGGGAAGTGCAAGCCATAGGCCTGGACAGCTACAGAAAGAGACTGAGGAACGGCTCTCCAGGCCCACCCCATGTCCCTTTCTCCTTCTCCCTCTGCTCCCGGAGTCGACCCCACACTGTCTTCCTTCTAGTCAGTGCCTCTTCTTTCCCCAAAACTGTAGGCTGTGCACCGCTGTGGTAGAAGTCCCCAGTGGGATCCAGAGTTCTCCTAGGGCTCTAGCAACGACACCCACTCGTCTATCCCCCCTTAAGTTCCTTTGGTCATTCATTCATCTCCTTGCCCATTGGCACGCAGCCCTGAGCACCAGACAGACACCCATGTGCCTGCTGCCCCCAGCACCTCTGCCGGCTGTCTGCAGGGCTTGCCCAACCCCCGGGTCCCATAGTCAATTCTCGCTCTTCCTCCTCCCAGGAAGTAGCGCCACCTTCTACCCTTTTGCTCAGGCCAGAAACCTGAGAGCCCTTGACGGCTCCCTCTCCCTCACCTTCCGGCAACCAGATACGTATACCCTTGGTCCACACCTGCATGGCCATCTTCCCTGTCTCAGCTGCCATCCTCTATCATCTGGACACCCGTAGTAGCCCCAGCACCTATTAAAAGAGATGTCAGTCAGATTGCGTTTTTCCCAGCCTGGAACTTTTCCATTAGACTTAAGATGAAATCTGAATTACTTGCCATAGATGACAAGGCCTTCCATGATACATCTATTTGGGTTGCTTTATATCCCACCCCAGCAGATTGTAAGCTCCATGAGGGCAAGGACAGGGCCATTTTCGCTCACTTCTTACTTTAAAATGCCTGTCACATAATAGGCATTCAGTAAATATTTGTGGATCTAAGTCTTTACTGACAGCTCATTCACATATTCACTCATAGCTATTCACCCAGCCCCTCCTTGGCGCCAGGTCCTGCACTGGTTTGGGAAATCAGAGTGAATCAGAGGGCTGTAATTGCCTGCTGGCATTCGCGGGCTGGAGAACAGAGTGACACAGAGCGCTCAGCCCAAGTCACAGGGCTCTGAGCACAGAATCACCCACACTCAGTGGGCTGTGGCTGTCTGGCCCTCTGTGAGGCAGAACAATACTGTAGGGCATACGGGAGAATTCCAAGCCTCTGTTGTTGCCCTGAGCTGAACACATTGCCAAGAACGTCACACTTTCCTCCATAGGACCCTCATATACCCACTTCACTGGGTGCTGTTTGTTACACAGATTGTGCAGGTGGAGATGCTAAGGTTCTGAGAGGGCAAGGGACTTGTCCAAGGCCACACAGATAATAACTGCAGGAGCCAGATTGTACTGAATGTTTACTGCATAACATGCCTAGATCTGATCATTCTGTGTGCATTTTTACAATGAGTGCTCATCTACTACCCTGTGAGGTAGGTAGAGTTATTTCCATTGATTTCTTTTTTAAATTAATTAATTTATTTTTAGAGAGAGGGGAAGGGAGGGAGAAAGAGAGGGAGAGAAACATCAATGTGTGGTTGTCTGTCACAGGCTCCCCACTGGGGACCTGGCCCACAACCCAGGCATGTGCCCTGACTGGGAATCGAACCCATGACCCTTTGGTTCGCAGGCTGGCACTCAGTCCACTGAGCCACACCAGCCAGGGCTATTTCTAAGTGTTTAGCTAGGAGGCTGTTTTTATACAAGGTTGGACACAGCATCTCAGGCAGTTTTTTCTGCTAATACTTCTGTCATCGTGTCTGTTTTCATTGGAAGTTTCTAGAAGGCAGTAGTGACATCTGATGTTCTTCTCTGAGTTCTGTTCTATGAGAGGAGATGAGCAGGTGGCATGGATAGAGAATGAAGGCTAAGTTCTACACAGGCCCAGAGATTTAGGGAGGCCAATAAACACAACTTCTTCCCCTCCCAAGTTCAAAACCCAGTTGACTGAAATACCTAGGAGTCAGACCCTCTCTGGGGGCAGCTGATTAGAATGGAGCATGCCCAGAAGGGACTAAGTGGGCATAGTCAGTTCTTTCTACCAAACCCACCAATCTGGTGAATCCATGCTTTTCACCGAGGGGAGGGAAGTGGATGAAGATCAGGATGTGAAGAGGGGGCTCCGTACTCTCAATGAAACTTCAGGGATGGGGAACAAGAGCTCCCCCAATACATAGAGTATCTAGCACTCAATAAATAGTATCTGCTATTATCCGATGTCCAGCTTTGCATGGACTTCCTTGACGACCCACATACATTATTATATATAATATAGTAGTATTGTCTATTACATAACATATAATAGTATTAACCCTAAATGTATTATGCTACCCACAATGCTATTGCCAGAACTCCTGATTCTAACGTGTGTGGCTCTGAGCTGCTGATCTGAATGAGGCTGTCTCCCTCTCTCTGTTTACATTTGTGCTGAGATACGTGCTAGAAAATGCCATTTTGATTTTGGTGAATTTTCTCAAAACATACTTGAAATCCGTTTTCCCTTCTCTTACTGCAATTGCAGAAGGAATTATGCCCCAGCTGCTTCCCTTTGGGGGCCTGGCCAGCGGGGGGCTGGGTCTGACACAGGCACAGGCCCCACCTGGTGCTGCGGGAAAGAGCTCTCCAGGCCTGTTTCTCAGTCAGAAAATGGGGGCCCCGGAACTTTTTTCCCTACTTTCTGCTATGGTCTGAATGTTTGTGTCCACCCCCCACCAAATTCATATATCGCATCCTAACCCCCAGTGTGATATTTGGAGGGGGCCTTTGGGGATGATTAGGTCATGCGGGGGGAGCCCTCATGAAAGGGATTCGTGGTCTTATGAAAGAGGCCCCAGAGAGCTCCCTTGCCCCTTCCTCCATGTGAGGACACATTGAGAAGAAGGCTAGGCATGAACCAGGAAACAGGTTTCCACCAAACACGGAATCTGTAGTGCCTTGATCTTGAACTTCCCAGCCTCCAGAACTGTGGTAAATGCATTTCTGTTGTTTACAAGCCATCCAGCCTGTGTTGTTTTTGTTGACATCAGTTGGAATGGACTACGAGCTGACATGAGGCACACACCTAATAATACCCATGGGTACTTGGCTTGTGTTAGTCTGTCTGCCCTGCACCCTTTCCTTGCTTCTTCTAACTGATCCAGTCCTTCTGGCCATCATGATTGGTCCAAGGGGTTTTCACATAACACTGTCTGGACCAATCATAATCCTTTCCTGGGACTTTAAAATCTAGAGTGGAAAGACCAAAAGCCCTCTGTGTTCTGGTCACAGAGCTGGCAGAAGTGAGTCTGAGGCTGCCGGTGGTCACGGCCCCTGCCTCATGGAGCTAGGGGTCCGCAGTGAGAGTGAACTGGGCTGGCCCACTGAGAGAGGCAGAGCCTGAAGCATGCAAGGCCCGTGTCCAGTGGGCCAGCACCTCCCCGATGGGCCTCCATAAGGGTCAATGCAGTCAATAGATTCCCCACTTTTGCTTATACTTATTCCAGTGAGGCTTCTGTCACTTGCACCTAACGAAGTTTTAATGACTGCCTCCTTGGGAAGTTCCACTGGAATGTAAGCACCAAGAGAACAGCAACTTTGTGTTGTCCTCTGCCGGCACTTGAGCACCCACAGAACGCTGAAACTTGCAATAGGCGCTCAGTAAATATTTGCTGAGTGGGTGGTGCCCATGGTGGGAAAGGCCCCATCAGAACAGAAGTGCAGGCTGCAGGAAGCCCCTGCCTTGTTCTGTCTCCTGGTTTCCTCCCTTCTCGCTTCCTTCCTTCCTTCTGCAGCCTGGGCCCCAGCTAGCATTCTAGCGTGCAAAAACTAGGTCAGACCCGAGGCTTGCCCTCACAGAGCTTAGACTCTTCATGGGCCCGTGGGATGGAATCCGTGTGCCCACATGAGAAGTCAGCTTATAAATGCACCCTTGAGGCACAGACCCAACATGCCGGAACTCAGAGAGGGAGGGGACTCAGTAAGTTTTTGGACAAGTCTCTCCTGTTCCGTGGCTGAAAGCCCTCCTTCAAGGACTTAGACGGACTTACAGCGAGAAGGGACAGGGTGGGCCTTGGTCAGCTAGGAATACGAGTTGTGGGAGCTGAGGTCTCAGGAGGAAACTCTATGTGTGTGTGTGGGGGGGGGTAATGCCCTCCTGGGGGCCCTCAAGCTGATCTGTCCATCCAGAAACCCTGATACCCCGTTGTGATGGGAGCCCCTTGCCCTGGCTGTCCAGATTTTAGGGTTACCTGTGAGAGCAAGGCCTCCAACTGAGAAAGCTGAGGAAGCTGGAGATGAAGAGGAAAGCACCACAGCCAGAGCAGTCCCTCTGGCTCTTCAGCGGCTCTGTGCAGATCTGGCCCCAGCTCTGTTCTGGTCGCTCCAGCCCTGGCCTCCCTGTTTGAGTTATTAGCTGTGGGATTGTCGGATGGCGGGGTGAAGGATCTCCGCATGCCCGGGAGGTGCAGGAATTCATTTCACACTTGACCATTTTTTCTAACACTTACTAATGTCCTTCATGTTGGGCCCAACGTTCTGGCAGCTCTCTTCTTACAGAATATTTGGGGATGGGGCCTGGAATTTCTCCTGCAGTGGCCAGCCACGGGCCTGCAGGCAGGTGGGTGAGGCGGGGAAGACTTGGGGGCCCGTGCTGGGAGCCAGAGAGGGGAGAGAGGGTGGGTAGGGAGGTCAGGGTGCAGTTTCCCTGAAAGCAGCTCTGGGCTAGAAGGCAGAGCTCAGCTTCCTTACACAGTTACTGCCTTTCTCTGAGGCTCAGTTCCATCACCTGTAAAATAGGTATACTTCACCCTCCCCCGGGGTTTTCGGTGAAGATGAAATGAATCATGATGTGGATGCTCATTCCTGGGACAGTGGCTGGCCCCTGACAAGGGGTGGGTGTGAGCAGCCCAATCTCTCTTTAATCCCCCTGCAGAAATGGAACAGAGAGGCTGTTTTCCTGGCCAAGGTTTCTCTGCTCACTTGCCCAGAGTTTTCTTCCCTGGGGCTTCTGTTGAAATGTTACAGTTCACAGGGTTTTCACTGCGCGACTGACTAGTTGTTAAGCAGGACCTTGTTCGGTCCTTTCTGAGAATCGGCCCCCAATCCTGCCTCATCTCTGTTGTCATTTATTCCCTCTCTGTTGTTGCAGGAAGTTGGGGCAGCGGGTAGCGGGGTACAGGGACAGTTGGACAAACTGTGCAGACACCCACTGGAGTCTGACCAGCTACTTCTCATGGGCAACAACTATGCCCAGTTTACTCATCAAAAAAAAAAAAAAAAAAAGCAAGGAACTTGGCCTCCCTGATGTGAGGGTAAGATATGTGTAGGTTGGGAATGAGGGGAAGGCTGGGTGGAAGGAACAACCAGGAAGACTGTTCACAGGCTCTTCCTGTCCCCCACCCCATCAACAGCATCTCCCCTGGCCCCCAGCACCCTAACCTCTACAGGGGCTGAAGGAAGCATCTAGAATGCTCATGCTTATCACAGAGAAAGCCAACAGATCCTATGTGAATGGCACAGACCTTCCCAAGTTCCAGTCCAGACAACCTGTCACATGAAGACTGCTTCAATTCCTGCAGTGTGACCCAGTGGCTGAGTCCCCACTGGGACTGTCCTGACCAGCAATGTGGGGTGACATAAAAGTCATACCTGTGTCTGCCTCACCTACATCAAGTAGCCCCTATGGGGTGAACATAAGATTGCATCCCCCCTCTTCCTGCGTCTGACTAAGAGGGGAACGACTAGGGCACATCGTCCTGCAGAACAACAATGTGCCAGGTGGTGCAGGTGTGTGAACGGCTCTGTCTGGATGCAGGCAGTAAGGGGGTGTGTCATCATAAGGAATTTAATAACAATAGTAAATTCGACTCGGACTCAGCCTGCTCATCTGCTCACCATGCACTGGCAACTTTAAACCGTGATAGTGAAGAGACACTCCTTGTGCTGGGATAGCAGGCACCCTCCATCTGCCTCTTGTTAGAACACAGAGGTGCCGGTCCCTGGGCAGCTGCAGGGAGTCCTCAGATTGTGCTCAGGACTGGCCCTCCTTTTTGATTGATTTCCATCTCAACTACACAAGGTTGAGATGGAAATGAACTTGGAGGGGTTCAGGGACACAGAGGTTGAAGGGCCAGCACAGGAGGCAAGGCCTTTCTTTGCTTACAACCCTCCAGGCACTTCCCTGGCTGACAGGAAAGAGAGGTGCAGGGGCCAGGCCCTGCAAGAGTTTGGATCTGATTGTGATAATCACAGTGGGAAGCTCTTGGAGGGATCTCGGCAGAGGAGGCCATGATGTGATTTATGTTTGGGAAGAATGGGGTGATTTAGGAAGCTGAACACAGGAATGGGTTCCAGTGAGACTTCAGAACAGCCTTCCTTCATTCTACCTGCAAAGCCTTTTCAGTGCCTGCCATGTGCCAGGCTCTGGGCCAGCTCGGGGCAGTGTCGGCATGAGTGAAGCAGGCAGGCCCCTGTTCTCAGGGGGTGCACGACCTGGAGGGGAAGGTACACGTTAATTCAATAGTCTCACCAATGGTGACACGCTGACCAAGGCTGGAAAGAGACACGGAGAGCCCCACGGCAGCAGCAAAGGCTTCCTTGAAGAATGGATTTCAGCGGAGATCTCAGGACGGAGTGAAGTAATTAACTAGGTACAAGGAAAGCAGCGTGGGGAGGTTGTCCAGAGGCCGCGAGTTGAGGGGGGACAGAGGACTTGGAGAAGCTGAAATCAGGCCAGTGTGGTTGGGAGCGAGGGCACCATGGTGGCCCTGAACTGGCAGAAGCTCAGCGAGGACAGGTTGGGAGCTCTGTCTTTATCCGGGGAAGGCTTTCAGCCAAAGGAAGGGACCCTGATTGAAACTGTGTGTGCGTGTTTGTCTTTTTTTTAGACATGATTGACATATTAGTTTCAGGTGTACAGCATAATGATTCAGCATTGGTATAGATAGTGAAATGATCACCACAATGGATCTAGTTAACATCGGCCACCACACAGTTACAAAAATTTTTTTTTCTTGTGATGAAAATGTTTAAGATCTACTCTCTTAGCATCTTTCACCCATGCAGTACAGTGTCACTAGCTACAGTCACCATGCTGCACATTACATCCCCGGGACTTACTTATTTTATAGCTGGGAATTTCTGCTTTTTAACCCCTGTCTCCCCCTCTGCCATCACCCCCCACGAGTCGTGTTTTACTCCATGATGGAAACCAGAACAAGAAAAGCCGAAGCCAGAGGATCCAGCATGGGCCGGGCCAGGCCTGGCTGACCCACCGGGAGTTGCTGACTGGGCAAGCGGGAAGTCAGACTGCCAGGCTCCGAGTGGCACAGCCATGACAACTGCAGAAGAGGTGCTGCTGGGGTGGCGTGTGGTCGGTCCAGCAGGACCCACAGGCATGGCTCCCAGCGGGCACCAGGGCGCGGTCCAGCCCTCTGGCATGAAGGCGCCAAGAAATGTGACTTGTTCCTCTTACGTGCACGGCAACCACAGTCTTTGGTCTTGATAAGTAGATTATGTTGATTCATGGCCTTGGACTTGAAGTCACAAAACCACAGTCTGGCTCTGTGTGTTTCACTCAGGGGTAAAGAGATAGCCGGTCACAACATAGCCACGAATCTCCCTGTGTTAATCACAGGAAACTGTCCAGTTGGCACTGGGCTTGCCCAGCCTGAGAGAATGCTGTTTTTCTGCTTGGCTTGTTGGGCGCAAATACCTTAGCATGCAAAGAGTCACTGGAGGCAGGAACTCAGGCTGAGTGTGGATTTAGGAGGGTGGGTGGTGGGTGTTTTTCTTGTGTGTGTCTGTGTGGTTTTAAAAAAAATAAGAGCTTCTTGAGCTATAACTCGCATACCATGCAACTCACCCATTTAAGCGACACGATTTAATGGTTTTCAGTGTATTCACGGAGTTATGCAACTGTTACCACAATTTTAGGAAATTTTCATCACCCCCAAAAGAAATCCTGTACCCATTAATAGTCATTCCCCATTCCTCCCCCAACCCCAGTCCCTGCTAACCACTAATCTACTTGCCTCTGTAAATTTGCTTATTCTGGATATTTCGTAAATGGAGTCATTCAATGTGTGGTCCTTCGTGTCTGGCGTCTTTCACCGAGCATAATGCTCTCAAGGCTCATCTGCGCTGTAGCATGCGCCAGTACGTCACGTCTTTGTATCGCAGAATAATGTTCCATTGTACGGGCAGACCGCATCTTATTTATCCAGCTATCACTTGATGGACATCGGAGTGTTTCCACTTTTTGACATGAACATGCTGCTATGAACACTTGTGTACACATTTTTGTGCGGACATGTACTTCTAGTTCTCTTGGGCACACACCGAGGAGGGGAATTGCTGGGTCACGTGGTGGCTCCACACGGAACCTTTTGTGGAAAGGTTGTTGGCCAGAGCAACCGCAACTTTTACATTCCTGCCAGCTGCATGTGAGGGTCCAACTTCTCCATACCCTTCCAACGCTTCTCCTTTACGTTTTCTTGGGGGTGACGTTGGTTAGTAAAATGATACGGTTTTCAAATGCAGTGCTGTGATGCACCATCTGTGCACCGTGCCGTGTGCCCACCACCCAGAGTCGAATCTCCTTCTATCACCATGAAGTCGACCCCGTTAGCCTTGGCTGCCTGCCCCTCCAGCACTTCCTCTTATCTGTCTTTTTCCTTTTTGTTACTGCCATCTAGTTGGGTATGAAGTCGCTTCTCACTGTGGTTTTAGCTTTCATTTCCCGAATGCCTGATGATGTGGGACATCTTTTCACGCACTTATGGGTCACTTGGAATTTTTTTTTTGAGGAATGTCTCTTCATATCCTTTGCTCACTTTAAAATGGGATTATTTTGCCTTTTAATTATTGAATTGTAATGGTTCTTTATATATTCTAGATACAAGTCCCTTATCAGGCATAGGATTGGCAATATATTGAGCGAGCTGTTTTAATCCTTGGAGATCATCTTCTGCTGAATGGATGTCTTGTCTTTTTTTCCCCTTAAAGTGGAATTTCAGCTAATAAATGTGGAGGGAGTGACGGGCTTGAAAATCACCATTTGGCAAATGCCATAGTAGGAATTATTTCAGGTGAGAATGATTAATGGGTGTTAAAATTGATGGGCAAAAAGTATATTAAGAGACAGGGTATTTACATCCTAAAGTATTTCACCCACAGGGTCTTTACTAACAACAGAGGGGAAATAGCGCCTTACACGGCAGAGACTTGGCAGGCGGCGTCTCGATCCACTAGTCAGAATTCACATCAACGATATTGAGGAACACTGACGTCGTGTGCCCTCTGGTATGAGGCACTGGAAAAGAGACACAACTGCATTTTTGTGGTTTTCTTACCCAAAATGAACACCGTGAATGTACTGATGAGGAAACTCCAGACAAAACTACGTGGAGGGGCATTCTAGAAAACAACCGGCCAGAACTGTGTAAAGGTACTGAGGCACAGACAAGGAGCTGGGCCAGGTTAGAGACTACAGACACATGACGACGAAAAGCAAGGGGTCCTGGGTTGAACCCTAGGTCAGAAGACAGACACCAGTGGGACTCGCTGGGAAATTCCAGTGAGGTTTATAGGTTAGGTGGTACTATTTCCTGATTTTGATCATTGTGCTGTGTGAGATGTTAAAATTGAGATCATCTTATTTCAAAATGAAAAGTTAACAACAACAAAATCCTGCTTTCAAAAAGCTCCTTTCGTTTCCCACTGCCTAAAGCAGGAGATCCAGCTCCTTAGCCAGATTGCCACCAATCTTGATGCTCTGGCTCCGACCCCCTTGGAGCAGGCCTGTGGCTCTGGAGCAGACAGGGTGAGGCTGCCTGTTATTCTGAAGGCAGTGAGTGAGGGCCCTGGAGGGGTTTCAGCGAGGGAGGGCCACAGTCAAGTCAATTGCCTCTTGGTGGGTGGATTTGTTTGGACGCAGAGAAGCAAGCCAGCTGACAAATAATTTGCAAGTGTCCAAGGGAGAGGGAATAATGACAGAGGAGGGGGCAGACTCCAGAAGTGTTTGGGAGGTGACATCAGTAGGACTTAGTGATGGAATAGGGTGGAAGCACCATGGGGGACGCAAGAGTGACTGTAGAGTTACTGCTGCTGGGAAACTGAAGGCCAGAGAGCGGATTCCGTTTGAGTGGTTGCCCCACGTGCAGGACGTTTCCCATTTGTGCCTTCAGATGTGTTCTCCTGCTTCTCCACCTGCTCTGTGCCTGGAAGGCCGGCCGCTACGGGTGGGGGCACTTGCACTCTTGCTGGCTTCCAGTGATGTTCAGCCAACGAGATACCAGCAGGGGATTAGAAGCCGGGCAGAGAGAGAGGTTGTGGTGTCTCCCCAGCGCCCACTCTTCCAAGTTTGGCTGGGGCTGCGTTCATCCAACCAAGGCAGCCTCTAGCTGGGCAGCCTTCTCCTGTGCTGCTGCTCTTGCCAGGCCCCCCATGCCCTTTCATGGCTGGAGGAGAGGCTGTAACGTTTAGTCCTCGGGTGCCTCACCACCCTGTGCCGATTCTCTTAGCTCTCCGCTGTGTAATTAGTCTCCTTACTACATTTCTTCAATTCCCCCATTTGAGTGCGAGATCTGTTTCTTACCAGGTCCCTAGTACACGAGTTAACAAAAATGCCTTCTCTGTATTTTGTCATTATTGTTGTCACTCACCTAAACTGTAGCTGGTTAGTCTTGAGGGGAAGAGAGATTGTGGAACTTCGTCTCACTTCACCATCCTATACAGCATTATAGGATACGGCCTGTCTCTAGCAGCTCTGCCTGTGCCGTGCGGCCTCTGCCCCAGGTCTCGGCTGATTGGCGTGGGGCAGGCACCTGAGCAGGTCAGCGGGGCTCTTCTTGAGGGTATTTCACCATAAACAGATACGGTTCTTGGTGGTGCTGATGAGCCTTAGGCCCATAGCCACAGAAGACACCCCAAGTCCTTCCATTGCCTAAACTAGTTCAAGTTGCCGTTGCCAATGGACTAAAGGCTATGACGAGTGCAGCTGTGTGTCACGGTGGTGGCACCATTCACCCAGGCTCCAGTCCCGAGGGAGCCTCATACTGTGTGTGTGTCTTTCTTTGTGAGTGTATTTTGGAGCCTAAAATTTCCATGGCTGGACACTGAGGTTTAGGAGCCAGCTGGTGTGGTGGGGGTATTGGGGTCACTGAGGTGGGAAAAGAGATGACACAGTGTCAAGAGTCCGTGCTCCGGGCATGTGCTTCCCGGTGGCGTTTGCTGCATTTGTGGCATAAGATGCAACCACAAGCTCTCAGCCCCCACTGCATATTAAACGGATCATTTTAGTTTTAATGAAATACCGATGCTCAAGCCCCACTTCAGACCAGTTAAATCAGAGTCCTTGGAGGTGGGGCCTGGGCATCACTATTTTATCAAGCCTCCCAAACGATACTAATGTGTAGAGGACTCAGCTGAGCCTGTTGGTTTCGAGGGTGTGGGTGGACCTGATTCGGGGCTGGCACTGCAGGGGCTGGTGGGCATGGAGAAGATGCAGCAGGCGCATCCCCTGCACTCGATGATCCAGTGCAGGTGAGGAGCCTCCCAGGCCTGAAACAGTGATTAGAGAACAATGCAAGGCAGCCTGCAATTAACGTTACACTGTGTGCTGCCCACTCGTTGCTTTGGAAGTTCCAGGAATAGGGAGGCTGAGGGGACCAGAGAACCTACTGACTAACAGCTCTGACAGTGAGGGGTTTTCTGTTCCTCTCCTCCCTCAGTTCCGTGGGTCAGAGGTGGACTATAGGGTCCACACCTTGCTTCCATGAGCTCATGGGCTTTGAAACACTTTTCCAACTGTAGAGTGCTGGACCGATGTGAGCTCGTGGCTCGTGTCAGAGCAGGGGGCTTGTGATGGGATTGTCGGTGGCTCACAAGTGCTTGATGGAATGGCCTGTCATAGGAGTGGCCCCAGGATCCACAGCCCCCATCCTGCTGGCCTTCAGTTTGCAGTGACTGTGTCCACTACCCTGTGTAGTATGCAAATCCACCCAATTCCACCTCTTGTCTCTGCCACAGTGTGAGAGGCCCTGTGGCTTTGGGTGTCTAGGGATCCTATGCCGCTGCCACAGCTCCCACCCCTACTTGTCTTCCTCCCAGGCCGAGATTGCTTGAACTTGGCCTTTGAAGGGAGATCACCTTTCAGGAGCTCCCAGTCTGATAGGGGAGGCATATGCGAGAACTGATTATTAGAGCCCAGCCTGAGCGGTACATCTTAGAGAGGTGTTGATGGCGGATTCTTTTCCAGCTGCCTCCTCCCCTTTAAGGCCATTGTTCCCGTCACCTCTTTGGTGAAGCCATTTCTGGCTCCACCTGGTAGAGGGAGCTGCCCCCATGTGTCCTCTGTGAGTCTGTGTTATGCTTGCCCTTCCCAGGATTTCCCTGTCTACCCTATTGCGTCCCCTTCAGGCTCTCCTCCCTGCCCCCTGGACTCTGTGAGGTCAAGATCTCTGCCCCATTCAGTACTGGGTCCCAGGAATGCAAGAGGTGCCAGGAACGGTGTCTGCTGTGAGGGCGAGTCCCGTACCAGTGGAGAGGGCTAAAAAAAACATCATTTCAAGAACTGGCACCAAATTCCCCTTAGAAAGGAGTTGTTCCTGCTTTGGAAAATTGATTAGACTTTCTGGGGGAGAAAACAGGACCACAGGGGTTGGACGGTTGTACTTTGACAGTCGACAGGATTTGAGGGGTGGGAGGATGAAGAGGGGGACTCAGGGCAGAGAGAGCAGAGAGACATGGAGGAAGAAAGAGTCTTCTAATTGCGAAGCAGATCTCTCTGTCTCTCTAGCTGCCAGTAAACCTCTACTCACACAAATGCCTGGTGGAAGTGGGTTGGGGATGGAAACTAAGGAAAAATTCTTGCACATCTGCATGGCTGTGGCAGAGGTCTATGACATCTTGAGCGAGAAGCTGCAAATGTGTCTAAACAGAAATTCAGTGGAAGCAAGGCTTTCGGTCACAGGCAGCCGTGAGATGTGACCACTCTTGCCCCTGTCTCAAGACTCCTCAGATGTCTTGGGAAAGGAGCTCAGAGTCTTCCACCACCCGCAGACTGGGGTGGCCTGTGAGTCACACTGGTGCAGCCTCGGGACATCAGCATGGCCCTGCTGACCCCAGCTTGCAACACCAGGGCGTCAGTGCCCTCAAACTTGGATTCTTGTACTGACCGTGGCAGCAGGGCTGATGGCGTGGGGCAGCCTGATGCTCCCGAGGAGCCCCTTGGGAACTTCCCTCGCCTGCCCACATCAGGGGAAGAAGAGCTATTTCACACACGACCTTAGCTAACGGGCTGAGAAGTGGTGAGAGCTATTCCAAAGGGCTGACTTCCACTCACAGCTGCCCAGGGAACCACCATTGCTGCCTCCTCCCTTGACATCTGTTGAACAAGGGTCCCAAGCAAACAAAAGGAGAGATGTAAATCTCTAAGATACAAATAAGTGTGGGATAAGGGGGGCTTTGAAGCCAGCTGGTAGCTCCAGATTTGTGTCTTGGGAAATGTTTTTTCCATTGGATTTGCTAAGAAACCTATGGTAGCTTGAGTGGCAGGCATCGTCCAGCCAGCATTGACCAGCTCTACATATCCCCTCTGCACAGACAAAGCCAAGCAGGTTATCGCTGGTCTGGGGGGTCAGGAAGGGGTGGGTGCACCCACCACCAAGCCCAGGGCCACTCTGGCAACTGCCTCTCTCCTAATTCTCGCTGAGCCCAGACCTCTCGCTCCTCTCACAGGTGAGTGTTTTTTTACTCACTCATTCACTCACTCAGAAAACATTTCCTGAGCATCTCCTGTGTGCCCGGACTGCACTTGGCATGGACCGCTCAGAACAGCCCAGGCATGACGTCTGCCCCCTGGGGGTCACCATCCAGTAAGGCCACAGAAGGACATGGCAATGGATAGTTATCATAGGTGTGGAAGGGCACTGACAGATTTGGCTGGGGGCTCTGAAACCACCAAGGAGGCACCTAGCCCAGAAGAGGCGGGGCTAGAAGCTTCCTGAAAGGGATGATGAGAAGCTAAGTCTTCATGGGTAATGAGAAGGACTTAGTAGAGGCTGAGAGGGTCTTTAGGCAGAGGCAAGAGCGGGAGTGAGGGCACAGAGGGGAGAGCCAAGGCCCATAGCAGTGGGGCAGCCTCAGGGCTTCTAGCATCCCCTTTCAGACCCCTGTCCTTGTCCCACTTTGGTGGGTAGGCATGGACAGTCCAGGGAGGGCCTGACCCGGTGTGCCTCTGTTCCCTCCCTCCCCCAGCCTGCTGCCCCACGCCACGCCTGGCCCGACGTCTTGCTCATGCACAAATGCCTCCCTAAGCTGGGCTCAGCAGAGGCTTCCTGGGCCACTTCCATCATTGTGAGGTGAACACATCAACGTCTGGAATTTTCAGACACAGAAGCCAACTCTGGCCAGGTTAGGCAGACAGACATTTATTTGAGGATTCTCAATAGCACCAAGTTTCTGGGAAAGCCAGGGTACCAGAACCGGGAGTGGGGCCCCAGTTCCCACTGCAGGATTGCTGTGCTGGGCATAGTGGGCTGGCCCCCCTGCATTCCCACACCAGTCACGGCGCTGCCTTTGGAAACTGGACATGGGAGCTGATCCTTGCTGGCGAGGATGAATTCCACGTGGCATCTGTTTCCCAGGTCACCCCTTCCTAAGTCTGGTGGGTGTGTGATTGGGGGAGCCCAGGCCACATGATTAAGCCCTAGCTGCAAGCGAGGCTGGGAGGCAGAGACTAGCCTCTGTGAGGGAAGATGGAAACCCGTAAGGTGGGGAATTCTCCAGATGTTGGGGGAGAGTTCAGAGGCTTGGGGAAGGAAAAGAAAGATGCATAGGCGCTCTGTAATGCAGAGGGTGGGGGGCCCCCTGTCTAGCATGATCTGAGTACCTTGGACACCCCAAAGTCCTGCCACAGGCCACTCTACTTCCTCTTCTTTCATTTGTGCTTTTGCTCATTCATTCATTCAGTCAATCATCAGTAACAGTCGTGTTCTGGAGGACCATGTGCCGGGTATTAGGGTCTCTGGGATGAGTCATACCCTTCATTACAGGCCCCACTACCACCCCAGGAGCTCACCGTCTGGTGGGGGAATAAGAGACAGGCTGGCAACTCCGACGCCAGGCAAAGAGTAACCCACTCCAGCTGTGAGGTAGGGGAGTGGTCGCTTACATTGAGGGCGACTTTGTGGAGGGTAGAATTTTGAACGGGGAAGTGAAGTGCATGTGGGATTTAGGTATGGGCGGATGGACGGGGAACACGAAACCCCAGGCAAAGGCCTGAAGGGCAGCACACTCAGTGTGTACAGGGAATGTTCTGGCAGCTTAACATAGTCCTGGTGGACAGGAAATAGGGTGTGCTTGCCATATGTCAGCAGTTCTCAGTAAGGAAGAATTGGGTCTGTTGGGCCAAAATAAAGAGAATGTGAAGTGATGAAGAGGGAATTAGAGAGGGGGAGGCAGACAGGGACAATCTTGTGACAGGCCCCAACACATCAGGCTGAAGACTCAGTGGATCACCTCGGCAGCGGGAACTATTATTGCAGGATGTGGGCAGGCCAGGGGTGGGATTTGATCTGGAGTTTGGCAGGATCCCCCTGCTGAATGCAGGGTTGGATGGCATGGGCTGGGGCCAGGAGCAGGGCCAGGCCCATACCCACCCGAGGCCTCTACCCCCAGCACCGGGCACGGAGTGGGCATGTGGGCACCTGTGTGCTGAGGTGAAGAATGAAAGGGCTGGGCTCTGGCGCTGTGCTTTCTAGGTGTGCGACATCCCCTCTGTTTCCTTGTTCAGCTCGAAGGGTGAATTGGGAGGAGGCAGGGGAAAGCCTTTTGGTAACGGCAGAGGGGCTGGGCTCAAGTTTAGGGGTCCTTCAAATTAAGGCCCTGGGCCTATGGGGTGTGGGTGGGCCCCAGTGCCTCCCAGGTCACAGGGCTTCCCATGCGTGGTGGTGCAAGAGGGGGCCAGGGAGGCGGAAGCTATGAGTGTGATTTAGAAACTGCTGCCATCCGCCAACCACATAGCGCTTTCCACAGAGCTGGGAAGGCCTGGTTCGAGTTGGCCATTCCCACTATTAGACTGAAAAAAACCACCGTTGGGGAGAATGTCTGGGGCAGGTGGCCACTAGGCCAAGTGGCCACATTTTCCTCTTCCGGAAGTCACTCCCAGAAGGGTCCTGGGTGCTGCCTTGGTCACAGTGACCTCCCGGGGTCCTACCGAGCAAGCCCTGACTGCCCCTTGGATGAGGACAGAGCTTCCCCTTCATGCTTGCCCCCTGCCTGGGGGCCACCCTGATTTACAATTCCTTTCCCTCCAGGGGCTAACCTGAGGATGGAGAAAAGGCATCCAGGGTGGCACTGCTTTGGTGCCAAGGCAGCTTCCAGGCACCTTTATGAAGAAGACACCCATCTGCCCAAGGAACAGGAGTGCTGTGTATCCCTCCACCGAGGCTCTGGAAGTTCCCTCTGTGGTTTTGCATGTGGCTCAGTGGGCAAGGCAGGGTGAGAGGAGCCCAGGGTGGAAGGCCCTCAGGGGAGCAGTGTCCCCTAAGGCTTAGAGCCGATGGCCTTATTCCAGAACAGGTGACCCCAGGCCTATATCTCTGCTCTCACCACAGGCAATTAGGGCCGGGGAAGGTGTCCTGTGGTCTCTTGTAGGGAGTATTCCACCTCCGTCAGCTTTTCTTTTTCTTTGTTGTCATGGTGACAGCTGTTGACCTGCTTTGGCGGTCCAGGTAATGTGCACGCACCAGAAATCACACATTCCGCAGAGGAAGAGAGCGTGGCCATGCAGGGAGGGGGGGCGGGAGCGGCGTTCTGCGTGGAGCGTGGCGAACATTCTGTGGAGCCCTCTGCCACCGCCCTGCACACCATCTCCCGCCTGGGGCGGCAGGTGCATGGGCCTAGGGAGCTCACCTCCTGTTTTTTCTCAGAAGGGTGTTCTGACTTGTTTTCCCTAAGCCCTGCCGGGCTTTGGGCTTCTCATCTGGAAAGTGGCAACTTCCCTCTGGAGAAGCACCCGTGTCATAGGACTTGATTATTCCTGCTCTCACTTGGTTCACTGTTTTCTGAGCCCGGAATGAAATGTTGGCTGTGGCTTTTTATAGAAGTGGCCATATCTGTGGACCTCCCCATTAGATATGCATATCTTCCTCGATCCCGGGGCACTCGCTGGGGAATGGCCATGAGATCTGGAGGGAAACCCCTGGGTCTCACTAGCTTTGTGACTTTGGAGATGCCACGTCACCTCTGGGAATCTCAGTTTCTCATCTGTATAATGGGGATGATATTACACACCTAGCAGGGGAGAAGGGCCTGTGCGATGAGCCCAGGCTGATGGGGTGCCCTGAGGGGGTGGTGTCCCCAGTCACCAGCTTTTATGGACCCTGTTCTTCTGCCCCCGGGGAGCACGGGCAGGATGTCGGCTCTCGCGTGGTTCTTTCCCTGGAGCCTTGGTGGGAAGAGATGGCACTGTGCCCTCATCCCCTGTCCCGGGCCTCCACTGGGGAAGCCCTGAGGCGTTTCCCCAAGGAGGTAGAGACGGGCTCCGTGGCTCCTCTCAGCTCCCCAAGAGAGCAGCCGCCATTCTGCCTGAGTCGGAGGAGTTGAGAGAGAAAACGTGGAACCAAAATAGCCTTTTTTCCATAAACAAAGCTGCTTTTCGTTGGGGGAATGTAAACAGGCAGATGCGTTAGGAGACGGTGCCATCCGGCAGAGCAGTGGGGGAAGCGACAATGGGAGGCCCACAGCCTGGACCACCGGCAGCATCTCGGCTGCCCCTCGCCAAGCTGGAGGCTGAGCAGTGAGGCTCCTCCTGTGCCCAGGGAACCGGGGCAGCCTGGACTCTCTTGGACTCCTACAGCACCACGGCTGCCCTGTGGGCCCCATTCTGATGGGGCTTGGGGCCTCTTCTTATGCTGTGTGCAGCCCCCTGTGGGCTGAGAATGTCTCCTGGGGTGGGGGGAGCAGGGACCTCTGGCACCAAGGCCCAGCATGTGCCTGACACGGAGCCAGCAGGAGGGAACGTGGCCATTCCTGTCTACCACCATCCCTACCCTGTGTGGGGCTGGCTCTTCCTTCTCTGATCCCCACCCCAAGTTCCTAGTGTCTGATTATCTTGTCATTGTGTGAATCAGCTTTGAATCCCTCAAATGTGCCTTATGTAGAGAGGGGAGAGGTCATGTTCAGAGAAGGGACTCTACGTGAGGCATCCTTTGGGGTAGGAGGAATGGGAGAGATGGCGAGTGAGAGCAGGAGTGTGTTGGAGTTAGTCTGCCCCGCTGGGTGGGCCGGGGCTTGAGCAGCCCGTGGAGCCACTGCCCAGCCTCAGCAGCATTGAGCTCCTTGGCTTGGCCCCAGCAGCTCTCTACGGGCTTCTGGGAAATGGGCTCATTTCTGGGTCTGCAGCAGTGGCTTTACTGAGACCACGGATCTGTTTCTGTCGAGGCGCCGGGGGTCCAGCCTCAGAGCTACTGAGCCCTCCAGGGAGGTCATCTGTCAAGGCACAAGAGACGGTTCCAGAACCAGGTGGAGCTGTGAGCACCGCAGTGAAAATGTCTCACAGCACCCGTTGCACCTTCCTGGGGCTCACTCTGTGTAAAAGTGATGTTACCACCCCGTGTACAGATGGGCCAACACAGCCAGAGCTGCGAGGGGCCCAGTGCGCAGGGGCAGAGCTGCATCGCACCCCGCCGGCCAGCCTGCACTCAGAGGTGTTTTTCCATCACTTGTGACCTTGGCCAGAGAGACAGAGACCACTGCCTCCTTTTCACGGGGAAGAAACAAAAGCCCAGGGATGGCTAAATGCTTCCCCAAGACGATGAGGCAAAAGTCCAGGGTGGAGCTGAGACTGCTATCACACCAAGCTTGCCAGCCAGAGGCAGGGCCTTTCCGCCTCACAGCAGCTTTGCTTCGGGCCTGTGAGCGTGGGCCAGGGTGGTGTCGGGTGCTACAGGGGAGGCAGGGGCCTGAGAGGAAGCCACTTGGAGGTGCTGGGGAGGGCAGGCCTGTGACTGCTGCCCAGAAACAAAGGAGGGGCAGCGGGACCCTCACCTGTAAAAGGAATGACAACAGCACCTGCCACATAGGACGGGTATGAGCATCACTGGGACCCAGTCACCAGCGGGAGGAAACTGTCCCTCTCCGCAGCCTTTTATGTCTGAAGGTGGTGACTCTCTCCTGTAAAAATAGCACTTGGAAAAGCACCACTGCCAGCCCTGCTGACAAGGGGGCAAGATGGCTGCTCTTCCCGCAGGGGAGCTGGGTGGGGGCAGAGGTTAGGGGCTGGGGAGAGGGGACTTGGCTGCAGCCCTGGCAGGGGAGCACAGGAGGAGGCAACAGTGGGAGCCCAGGGAGGAGCAGGTGGCCTGGTGGGGGCCGAGCAGTGGGTGGACCAGGGAGGGACAGGCATGGGCTGTGTTGAGGACTCAGTGGGGCTCAGTTAGGGGGTTGGCTGAGGGGGGGCAGCGCTGCCCTAGTGACCTAACGAGGGACCTTGAGTATAGCCCAGGAGAGACCAAGGAGGCGGAACCGGAGAAAGAGGAGACAAGTCAGAAGGTGGGATCAGGGGAAAGGAGTTTGCAGGGAAGTAGTTTGCAGTTTGCTTCCTAGAGCACGAGCCAAGAACCGTATAGAATCATTTTCTCGGATAATGTGTCCCCTTGAGAGAGTGTCTGACTGGCTCTGAAAGTTCTGGTCAAAGCAGAGAATCAGCCTCCTTTCTGGCGGAGGGGCGTGTGCCAGCTGGGTCTCTGCACAGACCCAGAGTCCCACGGGAACCCTCTCCACCTGCTCGGCAGGTCTCTGAGGAGGACCCCTTCCTGTCCCCGTCCTCCCAGCGTGGAACCGAGTCCTGGGGAGTCTATTCCTCGTCTTCAGGCCCACAGCCCGCGCTTGCCTTCTCCTCCCCCACCCCCTCATTCTGGCCATTGTCTCCATCTGGCTATAGTCCGGACTGACGGTCGTGCTCTGTGCCTCTCGCCTTCCTCGACCCTCCCCAGAACTCTCCACCTGCTTCTTGCTGCCAGGCAGAGTCTACCAAGGGGCTCGCAGCACTGGGGGGCACTTGGAACTCTCACGGTCAAAGCCCTTCTGTGGCTCCCCACTCACAGGAATCCATGCTCCTGGGCCCCCCGGCCTTGGCTCAGCACCATGTTTTTCCAGACCCTGTGTTTCCTCCACCCTCTTCCCTCTCCCTGGACATACTCTTCCGGCACCTCCCACACCTCATCTCCAGGGGTGCAAGTCCTCGGCTCCCATCCCAGCCCAATCCCCATGGACTCTCGCCAGGTCCCCAACCAGAACTGTCTCCTCTGGAACACTCTGGAGACCTGTGTTGGGGGTAAGGCAGACATGGAGTAGACGGTCAGGATGAGGGTGTGGGTTGGTTCTCAGCCTGGATGTGCCGTGTTTGGGCTTCACTTGGCTTTGGGGGCCTCTGACCACTCATCCCTCCAGCTTCGACAGCTTGGGGCCTTGACTCCGTTGCCCCATGTGGTGGGGTGGGGAAGCCCAGCATTGCTCCCCGCTGCAGCTGTTTCATGTGGTTGGCAGCGCCCTCCTCTGGACCTCACTTCCCTGTTGCGGCTGGTGTTATGCTACCCTCCACCTTCCACTTAGCCTTCTAAAGGGGTGGTCAGGAATCAGGTGAAATCTTGGATTGGGGAGGAGCTGAATCAAGAATTCTGAGCCCAAGCCCTGGCTCCAGTCTGCTGTAGAGAGTTCAGCGGGTTCCTGGAGCCTCCCCACAGCTCCGGGGAAGCCGCCATGGTGGGAGGGTGGCCAGCTGTGGGTGTTGAACTGCACCTCTGAGGACCCACAAGCTTGCCCACCCCCAGGGAAGTCGTGGTCAGGGCCATGATTCACAGCTGCTGCTTCCATGAGGTCATCTTCATTCAGCCTCGTCCCCACATGCTCGAGGCTGCCTGGGTGGGGGCTGGCCCAGTGGGATGGGGCTGCTGGTCCTCCCTTCTTCCTGTCCCTCTCCTTGGCAGGCAGAGGGAAGCGGGAAGGCAGTAAGGTGGGCTATCTATCTCTGCCACCATCTAATTACCCCAGAGGTAATTGCGCTGGGTTTTCTCTGACACCTTGCGATTTTTCTCCGGGGCCTTCCATGGTGGAGCCAAAATAACCCTAAGGTGGCTGCAGGCCCCAAGACGGTGCCTATTGCTAAACCCCAGCAACTCCCCATCATCCCCGCCGCGACGTGCCCGAGCTTTGAGACAGTGTGAGTTTATGATAGGTCCCATTATGTCTCTTGCACAAGCACTGAGTGTTGAAATACCCAACGGATGATGACAGTGTTGAAATAACCTGTCGTCTCAGCACTTTCCCCGTCATTAGCCAGATGTTCCAGCCCTCAGAAGCATTCGCAGCCTTTTGCAGGGAGGGAGGGGGCCTGGACCGAGGTAGCTGGAGCCTGGGTGGGAGGCTGGGCTGGGGGTGGGTGGAGTCCCCAGGAGAAGAGGGCAGGGGCTGGGTCAGTCTTGGAGGAATGTGGGAATGGGCAGAGGGGAGGTCGAGGCCTCTTGGGGGAGGAGGCGAGGTGGGCCTCCATTGCCCTTTCATCCCAGAGCCCCAGAATCTCCACAAGGGAGCCTTGTGTGTGCTCCGTGTGGCAGGAGGGTTGGGAGGGAATGTCCTATCTGGCTCATGGGGAGCCAGGCATATGGGCCCAGCTTTGCTCAGAGTGCAGCTCAGACAGGAGAGGTGGTATCCTGAGGACTCCATCCCTGCCTTATCTCCTCTCGAACTGGGCCTGTGACCTTGGACCTGTGCCAACGTCATGCCCCCCCTCCCCCAGCCCACACACCTCGAAGTGGCTTTTGGGAGAGCACACTGCAACCAAAGGGGTTGCTAATGATGGGGCAAGCAGGCCAGGCTGGATCCCTCATATCACCTACTAGACAGGTGTCTGGAGTCAGGCTTCTGGCCTGGGTTTGCATCCCAGCTCTGCTCTTTTCTGTGTGACGTTGTGCCTCAGTTCCCTCATCGATTAAAGGGAGATTAATAGATGCCCCTGTGTTTGTTTTATACCTCTCTCCCTGCTGCCCACCTGTACAGAGACGTTTCTAGTAGTTGTTGTCGTACAACATAAGCGTCTAAAGCCAGGAAGGACAGCCACCAGCGGTGGAGGGGACTAGGGGTGGATGAGAGGCCGAGTGCCTGCATCTGTTGTTGATTTGGAGAATTAAGTGGAGGAGTTTGCAGCTAGTAACTGAGCCCAAAGGGCCTACAGCTGCCAAGAGCTTACAGCTGGGTGGGGGGGCAAAGTTTTGATCTTTAGTGCCTTCCCTTTCTCCTGCTTCTGGAACCCAGTGTATGTCCCCATGGGCTCTCTCTCTCTCCTTTCAGGAAAGGACAATCTATCAGTCATTCACACCTTAGTGAGAATGACTTTCCTGGGAGCTTTGTCTCCCAGAGGTAGGGTGTCAAGGGATCCAGAGACCACCCCAGAGCCACATCTCTGGGCTCTCAGTGCTGCCATCTTCAGGCTGTGTGGACCTCACCTGGCTCAGGCTGTCAGTCTGGCCTTGCTTGCCAAGAACAGCAGGGCAGCTTTCTGCGTCCCTCTGCCCAGACTCCTGGCTCAGGGGAAGGAGTGGGCCCCAATCAGGGACCCAGTCTGGGCCAGTGGGCCAGTTTGCCCTGGCTTCCATGTGCTGTGTGATGTTGAGTAAATGCCTTCTACTCTCTGAGTTCAGTTTCCCTATCGGTATTACGGACTCAGAGAGCACGTGACTTAGGGGCTTAATGTGGGATATGATACTTAAGGTGTGTGCGTGCCTCTGCGGGAGAGGGTCATATGGCCATGCAGTGCTGGCCGGGGGGACGACAGGGCTCTGAGAGCAGGCTCTGACTGCATCTGGAAGGAACAGTGGCTCAGCTGCCCAGCAAAGGGGCTGGAGGGGAGACAGGGCAGCTAAGGGGCTGCTCGCCCCAAACCTGGGCTCAACACAGAGGCCTGTTTCAATGACTTGGCACCTCAGTTCCTCTGTGGCCACCTCCCTGGTCCAGGCCACCACCACCTCTCTCACAAACAGAGCTAGGAGCCTCCTAACGGGTCCCCTGCTGATCATCTCCCCGGGGAGCCAGAGCGATCTTTTTGTTTTCCAGAGATCCTTTAAAATTCTCCATCAGAGAAAAGAATGTTCCCCTATCCCACCTGCTTAAGCCCTTACTGAAGTCTTTCCACTGCACCTAAAGTAGAAGCCAGGCTCCTCATCGTGGTCCTTCTTCCATGCCTCCTCCCCACCTCCCCCCGTGGGGGCGAGGCTGCCCAGGGCTCTGGCACATGCTGTCCTCTGTGTGTCCTGTTCTGTATGTCGCTGTGCATAATGCGCACCCACGTTTTCGCCCCAACTTTCAGGAAAGAAATCTTTCATTTTAATTTTTTAATTCAATTTTTTATTTATTTATATTTAGAAACAAACCCAGTTATCGTATTCTGGGGTATTATTTTGCATATGGATATAACTATTGGTTTCGGACTTCCGGCCAAGATGGAGGCATAGGTAGACACACTGCCTCCTCGCACAACCAAAAGAAGGACAACAACAAATTTTAAAAGAAAAAACAACCAGAACTGACAGAAAATTGAACCGTATGGAAGTCTGACAACCAAGAAATTAAGAAACATACATCCAGACCGGTAGGAGGGGCGGAGAGGACTCACGTGGCGGGACGGCAGCTGGCGGATCCAGGAAAGGCGTGGCTGGTCGGG
>VMDR010004356.1:0-60972 GCA_007922815.1 Macrotus californicus | reverse complement strand
GGACATCTCCCCTACCACACCCCAAACCCTTCACCCTTCAAGAAAGCTCAGTTTTTCTTATGACTCTGTCAAGAAATACCTCACTAAGAAATTTTATCTGGTAAAAAAGGCACTGAATTTAAAACTTAAAATATATGTATATACAAAAGGTGACATATGGAGAGTACTATATGTTATACTACTATGTAAAGAGACAAAGTATGTATTCTTTAAAATGAGAACTACTCAATTATTCTCTTTTTATACTCTGGCTCTCAAGTCAGTCTTGGATTTTGAACTCAAGTGCAGTCCAAGGGAAAAAAAAAAATCAAGACTGATTCCTTGGCTTGTGAAATAGCTAAATTTCACCCTAAGATGTTGATGGAAAAGTTTCAAAATTGTTAGTCTAAAGCAAAATAGTAAGTGATTACATTAGGCCAAAACTTGGTGGAAAGCAGTTTTAAATGAGCACAATCTTTAATTCCATTTCTTCCTGTTATTGGGAGTGCTAGGCCTATCAATCATGACTGATGATTCAAAGCAAAATATGAGCAAAGCCAAGCCCTAAGTCTTCCAGCTCAGAGCACCAGCCTCAAGTGTTCGGTCTCTACAAAACAGACTATATATAAATTATGTATATGTGGACAAATTTATATATAAACATATAATGCACCTTATCATCCCTGATGTAGGATAAAGAATTTAACTTGAGTCAAATCAAGCATTGCATTCATTCTTTACCACACTCTGCAAAATAGTAATTTTATCTTTTACCTTAAAATAATCTGTTTACATCAGAAGATGTGTAAACTTAATAACAGGAGATAAACTTATCCTTTAACAAATTGCATTGAGTTCTTACGGGAGGCTAAATCTAGTTTTCAACAATTGTTAAAACATATCCTCACAATTTTTCTGAAGTGCATTTTCTGCTAGCGATTATCATAGCCAATATGATCCTATCTCACTGGACAAAAAATGACTGCAATTTTTTTTCAGTTTACAAATACAGTTATCTGGTCACCTAGAGAATTCACTAGAAATAAAGTTATGAACAATCCCAAAAAGAATGTCAAGTTATGTAAGAGAAAAACCTGGAGGTGCTTAGAAATACTAAGACAGGGCCTTCACCTTGCATAGTGTCTCAAATAATGCAATCAATTCTGTTTCACAGCATCCATAGGTACATATTTCTTTCTGGTAAACCCACATTAAGGTAAGAGAAACAGAGTCCTATGTGCATTAAGGTTTCATTTATGTTAATGTTTTTACGGTTAAAATCTGTGTGGGAGAAGGGGTGGAGACCAGATGGGAAAGGCGAGAAAGCAGAGCAATGGGAGTCCCAACCACCTGTGCTCCTTGGGCCGGAGAGTAGGGAGGGGGGGCACCTGCCAAAGCCATTTCCTTGAGAACTCCACACTCAGAGTCCCTCACTGCCTTCACTACCAGTGGCGCTTTGTTATTTTTTGCTCCCCAGGCCTCTAAATTCAGGCTGCCATGGCTCTGACCGCCCCTCTGTGCTTTCCTTTATCCACTCGTTTAATTACAGACCCAGAGCAGAGAAGAGAGACCGTGCACCCACCAGTTATCCCCCCCGGGGAAATGAGTGGGTGAAAGAGAAGAGAAAGCATTTTTTAATTTTCCTCCATCCAACTAGTACCCGTGGCCATATGCAAATGCAGGGATAACTGTTTGAACTGTAGTTAATTATCTTTAACTGAAACAGAAGTTGTAATCCATTCAAACATTATTCAGCACTTTTATGGTTCTGTACGACTTCTGTGTCCTTTCCTCATTAAAAAAAATGAGCACTTTATGTATGTTTACATACTTTCAGTCATGACCATATATGTTTATTTATGTTTTCCTCCAGAGACAGACAATCAACATGAGTGAAACATGCCATTAATAGGAAGTACAGGATTTAAAAGTTGAAGAAAAAAAAGGAGAATGAGAGTGAAGAACCGTGTATGAAATGTGAGGGATAGAAAGCAAGGAAGTGAGCAGTTTTGAAACAAAAGAAAGAGAACACAGAGTTGGGGGAAAGCATGCCTAGCAAAGTATAAGGAAAAATTATTTCCAATAGTCTGTGTACTGCAAGTGCAAACACACAGCCCTTGAAAGAAGTAAACAATCAGAATAATTGGGTTATTTTGAAGATAAGCAGCAGCAGGTGGAAGACGAAAATAACTAAGTAAATAAAAATGAAAATACCCTGGTTTAAATGTATGGTCAGGTTACACAGAACTGCAAAGATCAGAAAACTGCAATTTCTATGCAAATTACCACACTGCAAAATTGATGAGGTTTCTCAAAAAAATTAAACTTTTAAATAAGTGATACCAAGTTTATAATACTTAGAATTTATAAATAGGGTTTCCTTCATGTCAGGAATATCTTGTTTAAAAAAAAAGCAAAAATAAAAGAACCCCAAAACCATTAGCAAGGGGAACACAAGAGTGACCATGAAACCCCACAGCTCTCTGTGGCTTTCCTGCTGTGACGGCTGCAGACCAGTGTTTTAAGAATCTTGAAAAACTATCAAGAAATTGAAAAAGTACTGACGACTTCAAAATCAGATGACTGTTCTTTAGCTGTACTGCATTCATACTCATACATTCAGTTCCTTCTCTACCTCTTTTTGTAACTCAATTGGCAAAAGTTGCTTAAAATTTTTTCTCCCCATTTTCAGGATACAACAAAAAAATGCTAATTACGCAATCTATACAATATAACACAGCAACTTATAATTCAATTCTCAGTTAATTGCTAACTGCTGCCTAGACAACAAATGACTTAGTTCATTAATTCATATTTGATTACATCAGTTTCTGGTAAATCATTATTCAATTTTTAATAGTAGGAACCATAGAAATTTTAAAGGACACAGATCCCTTCATGTCACAAGACAGCGGAGGCCAAGGACGGGTTCCCAGCCCATCTCTACCCACGTGGGTAATGACTACTTCTAAGGTATTCCCATGCCAATTAAGCTCACTGGAGAAATGCTTCACTGACTTTCTACCATGTGCCTTATAGCTTGGGAGGGATCAGGCTGTGAAGAGGAATGGGGGAATGTAACGGTGAAGGGATGGGGCATGAGGGGGCCCTGAGGAGGGCTCGGTGTGGACACACCTCTATTAGTATTTATTCCTCTGAGTCTTCTTTGCACACAGTTTATCCCCCATAACCCTTTTGACTCCTTGAGAGCACTGGGCTGACCTACTAATCGTTGGGTCTCCAGCAAAAGGTCTGACAAATATTAATGGTCAATACATGTTTACTCCTGACATAGATGCACGAAAGAGCGTGTCTTAGCATTCATAGGTGACTCACGGCACAGTCAGGGCACACTGTGTGTGTGTGTGTGTGTGTGTGCACGCGCACACACGTGCACGTGTGTGTTTTATTTACGATCACAAAGCCGATGTAAAAATGTGTAACAGGCCCTATTTAGACCAATTGGAATATGTTGCATCAAATTACATTTAACATCAGGTTAAATGCCTTAAGACATAATAGATTTCCTTTTTTCTCCTCTCTTTCATTCAATACATCCTTTTGTTGGACTAACTGAAATTTAACTGATCTAATTCTAATAGATTCAATGTTTTTTCTTTTCCAAACAGTAAGTATACGTTTAAAGAAACACATCCTTAGAGGTTGGTTTGCTCTTCTGGATCATGGTATTTGACTTTTAATAACTTTTTCATGATGAGTCTCCGAGGAAGTTTTAACCAAAACTATATTCAAGAGCAATTTACGTGTGATTCAGAATTCAGTTGTGGCTAGTGAAATAGTTTGTCTTTGATAAATTACAATTACTATCAATATGCTGGAAATAAAGATACATTGGTTGAAGTACCTTAAAAACACCCCCTGGCACCAGTTAGCTTCTCTTTAGGACCCTACTTTTATTCAGAGCCCTGGCCTGCTGCAAGAACTTCTGAAACATGCAATACCTGACTAGTGAGTCGAGGACATGGACCTCTTTTCCCTTAGACGGTCAAATAAAGATATGTCAACAGCCAACACAACAATAGCTGTCCGGTGTGTATGAATCACAGATAATACCTATTTTTTGTCAGATCAGCAAGAAAATATATTTTTTGGTGTGCCAGAGAATTTTAGTAATTATGTGTGCCGTGAGATGAAAAAGATTGAAAATTGCTGATTTCAATCTTTTGAAATCAGAGAAATAATAGATCTCTTTCTTTCTGTAACAGAAGAGATAAGGGAATAAATCCATCCAGATTATTTACTGAAAGGGTTCCTGCTAGTTCATCTTGTTGTTTGCGAATCTTGCTGTGAGAGCCTCTGACCAGCAGGAAGGTGAAAGGCCCATGACTTTGTATCTTGTGAGCCAAGCTTTATTTTATACTGACATGCAGAGTTCCAATTAGTGCTGTCTGCCATCAGATGGCACACTGGCCCAGAGCACTGCAATCCCAGGCCACTGTCCAAACCTTCTGACCTTCAAGGGGAGCAGGAAGGAAATGAGCATGTGCTGGACCTAAGAGCACTCAGGAGCTGGAGGTTTCTGTGCATTCTCTTATTGGATTCTACAAACAAGCCTTCCTGCTACAGAAAACTGTTCTCATTTTACAGACAAGAAACTCAGGCCCAGAAAAAGCGACATACAACCACCTTCCCGGTACAGAACGGGAACCTGGCAGAAGAAGACTGGAACCCAGGCTAGTCCAAGGCCAACTGTCTGTCTCTCTGGATTAGGCAACACTCAGCCCATTTCCAGAGTTCACCTCTCTGACGCAAGGTGCCACAGCTCTGAGAGTCCCACCCTAGGGTCATCGTGGGTATACATCACACTGAAAAAGTGAACCCAGGACGTGGGAGGAGACCAGAATGTTTTCTGCCCCAAGAACAAAGTGATTTCCCCCTGGGGAGAGCCTTTAACATGGAATGAATGCATTAAAAATTACTTGGGGCTTTCTCATTTGTCACTTGGAAGGCAGAAAGACTGATTCTTCTAAACAATGAGGCCGAGATTGTACAGATTCTCCTGGTGCCAATAAGAGAAGCAACAAGCTTGGTTTATCAAAAAGGCAATAGGGGGGTCATACTTCAATTTTTGAAATTAGAAAGCTCCCTCTGTGCCCATGCACGACAGCTGCCTGACTGTCCTCTCCACTGGGGATATGACAAGGCAACTTCAGCCACAAATACACTGTTACTTTAAAAACTGTGATGCTTCCTTGTGTAATTTCTATGAATCAATTAAATAAACACTGATGCATGTTATAAAATACATTTATCTTTCAAGGAATTTATTCTGGAGGAAAAACAATAACACGCTAGTTTAATTCAAAGAATGGTTTTACAATGTGTGTTTTAAAATATTAAAAACAAGTGGAATTTCATATATCATCTGTTTTATAATTAACATAGGACTAGGAGAATTGGGAAGCAGTATGTTAAATAGGAATAATGGGGAATTTTTTTTTTTTTGCTTTATCTACACTGACATTACAGGACAAGCCTGGATGTGTAGCACAAATAATTCTGCTATTTAAATTTCTACCAGCTGTTTAAACTCCATAAAAGACCACAGTGGACAGAAATGTAATTTTATTGGGATATGGTGAACTGCTAACTCATTAAAAAGCCAGTTGATAATCGTAACAGAGCAAACTAGGAATCACTTTTTTGAAAACCCGGCTTCTGTGAATGGCTTTTACATCTGTCTCTGCCATCTTCTGGAGTATTTCCATTCAAGTGCTTGTGAATGCATAGGTCAGTAAATATCAGATTGCACCACGCTGAGGAAAATAATCTGACTACATGAATGAATCGCTTACATGCTAGAGCAATACAAATTCTCTGTGACTCACTTCTACAAATAACAAAGTGGGTCTTCACAATAGCCATATGGTCACTGAAGGAAAGTTCAGTCAAATCTGTAGTTTCATGGAATAAAATAGCCTGAAGAGTCATTCTTGGCTCATCTGACAAAATCTGGATAAAGGAGATATACCCTCTTCCTGAATAAATCCAAGAAACATCCACTGATCACTCAGTCAAGAGAAGGAAATCAAGCAACTGTCAAGTACAAAGATGTTTTCTCAACAGTTTCATGCAGCCTCTCCTTGACATTGGATGGAATCATTCCGAGGATGAAAGAGGGCTAAAGAAATCTCCATCATGTCATAAAAGCATTTTAATAAACTCAACCTCTTATTTGATGGATATCAACATAAATCCACCCACTGAACTCAGTTACAGCAAAAAGAGCATAACACAATTTCTGCCCATTATGACTTTACAATCATCTACAAAGGGAGTCACGACTCTTTTTCTGAATGTGAAAGTCCTTCTGGAGTCAAGTGCTCTCAACTCCCCTGCCTGCACCACATTCTTATTCTGCATCTGTATTTCCTGTTGGCTTGTGGCAGAATGCTAATTTCAACTCATTTAAATGAAAGCCCCGCATAATGTAGCACTCTCATTTCATTACACAAAAACTAGAGATAAGGAGCAAGGAAGGGATGGCCATGAGGCTGCTGGCCCCAGCTTTCCATTATTTAACAGAGAATTACTAGCTATGCCTGGCAACCATTTTTTTCCCCTCTGATGTTTTTGAATTCCGATCAGAGACGTTACTACTGTTTCTAACTTTGTACCCTCTTTTGCAAGCGTTCGCAAGCCCCTTATTAAGCACTGGGAAGGCTTCCTATCTGATGCCCTGCCAGGCACTGTCCTTCTGGACACAATGCGTTCAGGTTATTAGCCTGATGTGCACCATTCAGCAGGCTGTCTCACAATTTCACTGATCATCATCTAGTGAAACTGGATTGCTGCCTTGCCCATGGCTTTCAGATTTATGTAATTAACCAAAATTAGCTTGATGTTTAAAACACAATGCCAGCCTACTCATTTATTTTTGGAAGAACACTTTAGTGAACACAATGAGAGGGCTGATTTGGAATTGCCAGCTTAAACTGTCAAAGTTTTCCTATAAAATTACTATACTTTAAAAAATTCAAATTCCATTAAGAAGAATACCATTCAAAAGAAAACTATGTGATAAAATGATCAGGTACCGTTTTATTTTCATTTTAGTTCACTATTATATTCAGCTAAGTTCTGGTATAAAATATTTCACACAGTGCCTTGGATGCACGTTATAAACATTACTTAGACATAGTAATTCCTGGAAAAGTTTTGAAACATCACAGTTTTGGGTACAGAGTCCCACAAAAACACAGCATGCACAAAATGGCATGCATAGACTCTATCGTTCAGAAGTTATTAACATCAGGCAAGAAGCTAAAAAGTGGCAACTCCATGCTACACATTATAGTAGAGAGTGGATAATACTTCAAGCTAGAGCTTAAGTTTTTTTCTACAATACTCTCATTCACCTGTATCAAATTTACCTTCATAATTGATCAGTGAAAACATAATTAACTAACTACATTTTTCATAAGGGATTAAAGAACAGAAAACAACAAAAATATGATTTCCATAAAATAAAGTCTGTAAACAGCATGTAGTAAAGCTAAAATTAAAATTTGTCTCTCCTGGCTTTTTCTAGTTCTACTGTAGCCAGTAATATGAATTTTAGAGTTTTCTGAGCCTTGGTTTGAATAATTTTAGGCAAATTCACACTTCTCTGTAGCTCAGTTTGTTTGTATACAAGATGGTGACAATAATTTCTACCTCATAAGGACCCAGTAATGACTGAATATCTTATTAATTATGTGAGTATCACACAGCCTGACATAAAACTGATGCTCTATAACTATTAGTTCACTCATACTTCATTCATAAATTCATCCAGCCAACACTAACTGAGCATGGGTAAGTGCCAGGCATTGTCCTAGACACTGACTGCTCTTATGGAGCTGTCATTCTAACAGGAATAATCAGGAAAAGGTTGGCTTGTGGCATAAATGCCAACAAGTGGCCCCTCAGTCCTCACCTCCAACTTGTCCTCACCCCTCCATTCAGCACGTGGTCCCTGGGCACCAGCCAACTGCTCTGGGGAACATGAAAGGTTGTCAGATATGAATCCTGCCCATTACTTTCCTTTCCTCTCTTGTTCACTCGTCCGCTCCTTTCTTTTCTTCCTACTCTGTCTTTCAGTCTCAAACATTTATGATTTAAACTAGGACGTTTCAAATTGTGCCAAACACAGGGGTTCCACCAGGAAGATGGGTGGGAGTAAGGATGGGGTATCTTGGGGACAGGTCTGTTAGCCCCACCAACATCAGAGCAGATGTCTCTGTTTTATCCGTTTTGTGCCTTCTACTTAATATACTAGGCTTCTGGTGCAAGAGCCTAGCGTGGGTAAAACATGTTACTGTTAAAGGGATGCCTGGTGAAAAGAAGAGAGTGGGGTAGGAGGGCAAGTACACCAACGGAAACTGGCAAGACATAAAAACCAAATGGGATGTATGACTCTTGATGGGATTACGGGAGGAACAAGTCTGCTAAGGAAAAGGCTTTTTTCAGACAACCAAGGGTCATTTAAATATGAACTGGGCATGCAGTAATTGATCATTTTATTACATATTGCTATAATAATATGTTATGTGGAAAAACATGCTTAAGATATGAGTACTGAAATGTTTAGAGATTAAAAACCATTATGTCTATAATGACACTTTAATTCTTACAGCCATAAAAAAGATGTTATAAATACAACAGTGAACAATTGGTAAATCTTGGTGATGAGTGTGTATTACATGCTTCTGTTGACTTTCTGTTCATTTTCTAGATTTCATAAACATTTTTTTATAAAAAACATGTGGTATGCTCAATGTCTATTGAGCAAATACAATGACTTTTTCATCTCTGTTAATTCCTTTCATCAACTTTGTATACAAACCTGTCTTTAGCACTTGTCTACTTAAAAATCTTATCAAATTAGCATTTTTATTGCAAGATGGCATGTAAAACAAATCAGCTTTCTACATTGACATCTATTCTTACGCCTTTTGCTAATTAAAATAAAGGATCCACATTGTTTAAAGGCCAAATAATGCTCTTTTTGATTTTGGTTTGATTTCCAAAATTTTAATTTAGCCAAATTTAGCCTTTTGACATACTATTTTCCAAAAATGGATCTGTGCTCATGTTTTAGGAGATGAAATCTTGGAGGACTGCTTTTCACACTATTTTTATGTACATTATCTTTATTAATATTGCTTTTGAAGTGTGATGAAACATTTGCATCTTTTCCTATTACTATCACGATTTCAGTGTGCTACTGAATGTTAGTGAACAAAAATCAGTTCTTCTCTGCAAGCATGTCATTTTATTCGGTTCTCATCTGTGTTTATACATAGTGAAGTGACTCTGCTTGTATTTTTTTCCTTTGAACTTTTTAATCTATTATAAGTGACATTTAGTTTTCAATTTCTTTTTCAGAACATTGACTTTCCCGTTGAACAAAACCTCCGGTAGCATTGCTCTCCTCAACTTTACTTTGCAATAATTACTCCAAAGTATTACTACATTCTTAGCCATGTATTTATTTTCTCTATTTGAAGTAGTCTTGATTTTTAAAATATACTTTCCTATTATATTCCTATTTTTCTAAGTTTCCTTCTTTTGGTCTTTATTAGACTGTAGTGTCACCACTTCTGGATGTCATTGACAGCACAGAGAGGATGGACCACTTCATTCATGTAAGTCAGCCGCCATTCTGATGCTCTTTGAAGGAACTGTCACTCTGCTTCTAGACTTACCTCTCGTGGTTTCTTAACTGAAATGCTGTCTGGCTGCATTAACGCCCACTGACGATCTGCTGCTTTACATAATCATATAAGAAGATAGCTATCAGACGTCGTGTGAACACCGCTAAAACCCTTATTATGATCCACAGCAGAGGTTTAAAAGGGATATGAAATGAAAATTCTAAAATTTTAGACAACTTTAGTTATACTGATTTACAAAGTTGCAAAGTGAAGACCTACACAGAAAATCATACTAGTTCCCCCAGTCCCTGTCCGATAATCGTCATGGTCCAAAGTAATCCGTTCCAGGTCGGTGGCCGGGGTAGGAGGTTTCTCTCTGACTGTGGTTTGAATGAGGGCAAGGGATCGGAATGCAGGGAACTATAACACGGTCCTTTAAAGAAGTCAAGCAGCTGAGCTCCTGAGTGGGTCCCCAGGGTTGTTGTCAGCCACCGACGGGGTGACGAAAGTGGCCATGATTGTGACATGACAGGTTAACATCTATAGAAAAGTAGTATTTGAGAAATAACCTGTTAAAATGTATCTTTTTTATCATACTCTGTCAGACAAGCAATTCAAAGGTGCCCACTGACTTCCAGACACCAGGGCTATGATGGGAAAGGGGGACACAGAAATGATACTGAACAGAACATCACACCATGTATTGATTTAGAGCTTTTGAAAGAATGCAGGATACGAAACGGGGTAACAATTAACTTCAAGGTTAGAGGCTTTGGAAAATCTTAAAATAAGAACATCAGAACCCAGGGCAAGCGTTTTTCTGCTTTTTATTTGACTTACAATTTTAATGAAAAAAAAAAACTTATACCTTTCTCTGACAAATACAAAAACGTGTGTATGTGTACATATATCCATCCATAATATATTATGTATATGGACACAGGTAACTTACTGTCCATATAACTTATTACATGGATGACATATTATAGATAATACTTATTATGGATAATATAGAATATGAATAATATCAGAACATTGACTACAAGGAAGATCAAACTAAACATAAATCCTTCTCTGGAGAACAAAAGAGTTAATTTATAACCACTCATTCTTTAGCTCAAATTCCTCACTTGGGCGGTGCAGGGAAGTGATTGTGTTGTGCCTGTCCTCAGATCAAACACAGTATCAGAACCCATTAAACAAGAGGGTATCTCATCAGTCTGTGCTGGGAACATTCTGGGACTCTAGAGGAAGATCACTCAGGAACTCCCAGAGGCTGACTCTGCTGTCCCAAAGGTGGGGCTTACCTAGGCCAAGGTTTGTGTGTTGCTTCCTCTTCTAATCCATTACTGACCTTAACAATATATGTTCACCTAAAATGCTGACATTTTAAGTTCATTTTTTATAATTACATCTGGCATTGATCTTCCCTCTGAGGAGTTTGGGTCCCACGTGAGGGCTTTCTGGGCCTCTCATAAACCATTTGGAGTCTGGCCCAGGTGCTCCACACATCTGAGGCCAGGAGGAGAGGAGGAGCCACACCTGGCACAGGACTTGCTCAGATGGGAGGTCACTCTGGTGGTCTACTTGTCAGATATCATCATTGCAAGTGTTCCAGAAGGAACAGTTACAAAAGCTCGCTACCAACACATGACGCCGGCTCACTGGCTGCCCCTGACCTGGTCCCTGCATCTGGACCAGATCCTCTCTGCAGGACCAGGGCCCACCTTCAGTCACTGAGGATGCCTTTGGTACTCACAGCCCCTCTTCTCCATGTAGCTCCCCACAGAGGAGAGAGGTAGCCCTAGTGGGTGTCCTCCTAGGGACCTGCACGTTGTTGCAAAAACTGACCCAGTGAAATCACTGATGGTTATGAGCACATCTCTACCGGCAAACAGAACTAGGTTCAAGTGAAAGTGTCCCAGTTAGCAATGTGCGGCCTTGAATTGAATATGTACTGTCTCAAGCCACCGTTTCCTCATCTGTAAAAGGGGGACAGTAGCTGCTTTAGAGTTTTGATGATTCACAAACATTGGCACAGTACTGGGGACACGATGAGCACTCAGTATTACCCCCCCCATGACTTGTCATACATTTGGACAAGTCCTTCATGATAGTCTCATCCTATATTTTAAATGAGTTCTGGGTAATTTCATCTAGTATTATACATATGACTTTTTTCCATATACAGACTAGTGCATTGCTATTTTCAATCATACAGTTTTTAAATTGTCTGGAAATAGTTTAATCATGTCATTACTTACTCCCTCCCCAAACAGCCCTGATCCTGTGTTCTCCTGTGATTTCATGCAAGCACCTCAACTACAGATAACCTAAATTTCAATCTAACATTACAGTACCTGTACCTTCATTCAAGCTCAAGAATTCCTTTTAGAGTTCCTCGAATACATTAAAAAAATGTTGCTTTGTAACATCATTAATCAAAAGACAATAAAAATAAGCAGTTGCATGTTAAATACTGACAAAATTATGAAATAGTTAAAAATCTACTTAAATATATCCACAAAAGTGAAAACTATAAAAGATAAAGGAGAGAGAAAGGATCACGAGATTCTCCCTGATTTTAGACCTTCCACAAAATGAAAGTTTCTTTTTAAAATAAGATATATTGTAAGATCATCTTTCCTGGAACCCAATTAATATTTAAGATATGGGGACACAAGAGAAGAGAATCTGTAGAAGAATAACGAAAACCAGATGAATTAAGCAGTACATTTAAGTACGAAAATATGCATTGTCCTGAAAAATGTCCAGAAGCCACAAGGCCCTGAGTGAGAACTGTCCTTCACAATTGGGCTCCAGCTGTAATGCCTAATTTTCTCTAGTCCCTCACGCTAATTCCCCGTATGTACCCTCTGCTGCAGAAACTATGCACACAGACGCTTCTCGTATTTCTGGTCCATGGGCCATTGTCCCTGTCCACTGTTCCAGCTAGAGTGCCTACTCCTGCCATCCCTGGCTGTCAAAAACACTGCCCATCTCATAAGGCTATGCCCAAGTGCCAGCAAACACCCAGGTGAAACGGCTCTCTCTTGCTTACACGTTCACAGTGAATTAGCCTCTCCTCCATTAGAACCTAAGCTCAACAAGGACAAGAAACAGTCCTCAATGACTAATTCATCTTCACTTTACCCACCTCCCTCTGCCCGCAGGCACCTCTGGAGGCTGTCCAGCCTCCCCCGGCCCCTCCTCACCTCCGCAGGACTCAGGACCCACGGACACTGCAGCCGCACAGGAGCCACAAAAGTTGTATGCTTCATTCCAGAATCAACCCATTTTCATCCAGAAATATGGCAAGCACACAACGCATAGCTCATTTGTGCTCAAGTGAATGCTCTGCCTAAAGCAGGGAGATTCTTAATATGAGCTAATTAAAAAAAAATAAGAATGGGGTTGGGTCCTAGGCAGGGCTGGGCAGAACTTAGGATGAGCTTAGGAAGGCCATGAGACATCTGACTGGACTCGCACCCTCCTTAAACAATTTATCTAAACAAACATCTATTATTCTAAAAGGTTATTGTGAAGGGTGTAAGTAGTCTTTCTACTGCCAACTTACTTATCGGTGCTTCAGCATCACTTAAGATGTTACTAATTTGTGGCAATTAACCCAAAAAGCCATAATGACAGTTATTCTATAAGATCTACAAGAGATTCTAGATTGGAAAAAACAAACAAGCAATATTTTATTCTATCCCATTACATTTAATAGTAAAAGAGAACACTGTCTAATTAGAATCTTTTATTTGTTTTCTTTCTTCACACCAACATTATACCTTTCATAATAACAAAATCATTGAAACCAAATGACTTCATTCTTAAGAAAACTGGATTGATTTTAATGATTCATTATCTTTATGACTTCAATCTGCTCAGTAATGATCCAACCAATTAAAAAAACACATGTGCCTATAACATAAATGGAACATATGAGTTTCTAACATCATAAATGTTATTATAAGAATCAGCTGCTCATTTCATTTTATGCATAGAAACAAGTGACCAGCAGGGTGAGCATTTTTCTAAATAACCTATTATTCTAAATACCCTGAGTTAGATCAAGCACACACAAAACATAACTTCACAGTACTGGGAATCTGGGGTTTCACTGTCCCTATGTCGATCTCCTGGTTGTGACACTGTGTCACAGTTCTGCCAAGTGCTACGACTGGGGGAAAGTGCATAAAGGGCACTAAGGATCTTTATTAATTCTTCCAACTGCATATGAATCAATTATCAGAGTATAAATTTGAATTAAAATAATTAAAAAAAATAAAATTCCCAATATCAACACTTTCAGTGAGATTAAAGGCAATGATTAGAGCCGGGCTTACACTTCCCAGTAAACGGGAAGGACAGCATCTTTATTTATGACATAGTACAAGGACAGGTACCACCTGAACGTGTTTATTTAGACATGCACTATCCAACAGAGTAGCCTCTAGCAAGAATTAAGTGCGAAAGTCCCTTATTCAGTATTACTAGCCACACTACACACGCTCAAAGGCCACGTATGCTAGCGGCTGCTGGAGTGAGTGGCACGGAATGACCATGTCCATCAAGACAGAAAGTTCCACTGAACAGCACTGTTAGATGAGCACATTAAAAAAGTGTTTAGGAGTGAGTCAATAAATACATGATTTAACTAATGAACAAACCTTATGAAAACCATGTTTCCACATTAAATGTGATGAAGAGTCAGAATCGCCTTATCTTTTATCCTATCATTACCTATTACCTTTAAGTGAAACATTTTCCCACTCAAACTAATTAACAAAAATATCTGTGCAAGTTTGAAAAAGAAAAACCTTACATTTTTCTAATTTTTAAAAAAATACCAAAATCGGTAAGTATAACTTACAATAATTTACAGCATCCAAATTAACCTTACAACTCTTAAAAATATACTTATTTATTAAAAGTCACGCAGTGTGTACCCACAAGAATGACTAAAACTAAAAAGGCACATAACATGGAATGTTGGTAAGAATGTAAAGAGAAGGGACTCTCAGACACTGTTGGTGGAAATGTAAAATGCTCTCATTACTGCAGACAAATATCTGGTCGTTTCTTCTACAGCATCACACATCTGCCTTACGACTCAACATTTCCCCTCCTGGTTATTGACTTAAGAAAAGCAGGTCCATAGAGAACTTTCACTAGAACATCCACTGAAGCTTTGTTTTTAAGAGCCAAAAACTATAAACAGCCTAGGTATCTACCAATACGAGAGATCGACTGTGGTATACTCACACGGTGGCATACTACACAGCAATAAAAAGGGCAAATTTATAACACCGTAAGTAATTCCCCAAAACACGTTGGTGAGCAGATAAAGGACGCACTCTATGATTCCACTGACCTGGAGTTCCAGAACACATAAAACTTACAGTGAAACAAAAAACAAAGACACACAAAGCCCACAACAGTTGCTGCCTCTGGAACAGGACGAGGGAGGGGAATGCCTGGGGAAATGGAAATGTGTTGTATTTGGATTCCTAGTTTTAGAATGGGTAGGTTTTACTTTTTAATCTAAAATAAGGAACTGCAATGAAAGAACTACAAATCATAGTTCATAATCGATAGTCTAGTTTCTTCTTTACCAGCAAAGACACAGCTAATTTAAAAACCAATCATGGTGATATGATGAAGTGATCAAGTGGTTTAGGTGGGTGTCTTCGAGCATCAGTGCGCAGTTGGCGCCACTGCGACTGTCCCTTCGTCCGGGTCACCCACTGTTTGTCAGCACCCAGGCAGGTCAGAGGTGACCGCGGCACAAAACTTCAAGGTATTCTGCTGCACAGAAACGCGAATGCTATTCCAAATGCGCTATATCTTCCACATAACATAAGGCTTTCATACTTAGAATTTTTTCCTGAACGAATAAACAATCTGTATCTAGCTTTCTATGTGATTTTACCATTCCTTGCAGATCTTGAGTGATCAATGAAGTGATAAAATAAAAATGTCCTCATTTGCAGAAAAATTAAAAAGGTGCAAGGCATTTTGGGTGTCAGTGGAATAACTGAAAATTCTGGTAAATATATGTTGAAAGGGAAGTATGAAGTCATTCATCTTCCATCTAATTAATTTGGATCCCTGTTTAACTTTTTCTCAGGTTTCAGACCAAATATCCTTGGGATCCAGGAGGAAGTAAAAAACATTTCCTTGTCCTCTCTCCTCAATGTACAGCCCAATCTGCTGTCACTGCCAGTGAGCAGAGGCGCGGCACAGGCACGAGGGCCGCTGGAGGCTGGGGGGCCTTTCCCAGGGAGCAGCGGTCCTACCTGCCACGCCCACTCCCCAGCCGCTCCGCTGACCAATTCTCAAATATCCTGTTCTTTTAATTATTTTTAAATTCCAATTTACAAAACTCCCCCAGAAATCTCCAAAATGACGAAAAGGCTGTGATGTGGGGGCACTTGAGGACACTCTTCATCTGTAGTTGTGCCCACGAAAGCTCCTCGTGATCGAGCCGAACAGCAGTGTGAGCACGAAAACTAAGGCAGCTAAGACAAGGGGACAGGCAGGCAGTTAACCCGGTGTGGGGATGTGAAAGTAATGAAATACTGTTAAAACAAGTGAAGGTTTTCTCAGGAATATGAATATTTTATACAAATTCATAGACGTTACCAATTCAGCATGTATAACGGCTATTCCAGCTGCTTTTATTTTACACGCCAAATGAGCAGCTGCTCCCAGAAATCTCAGAAAGACTCGCCGGGGCTGGAATGCCACGGAAAGGATGCTGAGGGCGGGCTAATGCAAGGACAAAAGTTGATTCTATTTTAAAATGAAATGGCCCACGACAGCCATCTGGCCGACAGCGTGCACATGCCACTGCCTTACATGTGTCTGCGGACAACTTTCCTGTTGCGTTCCCTCAGTTATTCGTCTGCTGCATGTCATGCACTGTCCCGGGTGATTTTAATTCCATTTTCCAAAAAAAAAAGGCGGGGAGGCGGGTGAGTAAATCAAGTAACTGCTCAAAGAAGCAAACGGTAGAATAAGGGCTTGGATGTGCAGGCTTTTTCTGGATTGAACCAGAATTGCTCTTTGTTTGGTCACACACTTAAGTTCCTCTTGGTGGCACGCTGGGGCCTGGGGGAAGAAGATGACGACTTCCATTGAAATTTAAGATAGACAGCTGGGACACTTTAACTTTTCTGTCCGCTAGAGATGCCACAGGTATCAGGAAGCCCAGATCACACAGAAAATTGTGGGAATCAGAAGCAATTTGTGTGTGTCTCACTCTCCGAACCCTTTAGTTTGAAAAGGTTCAAACCTTCAGAGCAGTAGAACTTGTACACACGGGCATAGCCCTTTCCTAGATTCGCTGTTAACATTTGACCACATTTGTTTTCTCTCTTTATGCATAGATACCTAGATAGGACAGGTGTAAGTATGACGGTTACTGTTATATGCCAACTTGGCTGGGCCATGGTGCCCAGATATCTGGTCAAACAGTATTCTGGATATTTCTGTGAGGGTATTTTTGGATGAGATTCACAGTTTAATTGGTGGACTTTGAGTGAAGCAGACCGCCCTCCATAACATGGACGGGCCTCATTCAATCAGTTGCAAGCCTGGGTATAACACGAGATTGCTCTTCCCCAGAGCAAGAGGATCTTCTGGCAGCCTGCAGGCTGAAATGACAACGTCAGCTCTTCCTGGGTGTCCTGCCCTGTAGATTTTGGACTTGACAGTTTCTATAATTGCACAAGCCAATTCCTTAAAAGAAATCAATCTGAATTGATCTCAATCTCAACCTCAATCTCTATTTCTATTTCGATCTATCTCTATTCTCTCTCTCTGTCTATGTACACACATACTCTCTCTAGTCTCTTTCCCCACCCTCCTCTTTTTCATCTCCTCCCCTCTCCCCTGCCCTCTCTTCTCTCTTCTCTACCCCTCCCTCCCCTGGTTCTGTTTCTCAGGAGAACCCAGCCTAGTACCTAGAGTTTTTTCCTTTCAGCTGCAACATGTGAAAATACATGTAAACATCGTAAGATCTTATCACATAAACATCAACATGTATCTCATTAGGCTTATTTATACAAACAATTGCTGGGAAAGAACCAGAAACGATGTAAGTCTGTCAACTCCTACACAACATTAAGACCCTGGTTACCGCCCTTCTGTAGTTTTTGAAATTCTGTTATAGAGGCACATTGCTCACTTTCTGCTTCTGTTTGTTATCTTTGTTTTGTTTTTATTTCTAAGAAAGAAAGCAAAGCTAAAGAACAAGTTTATATTTCCAGATGCCTGGGAAACCACATTCTCTGATGAAAAAGAACTCTCTGGAGTCTAGAACAGATACTCAAACCCAAACATCTCTGCAAGTAAAACTTCCCTCCTTCACCTCCCTTTACACTCATACATCATATTTAAATATTGAGAAGAAATACAGGAAGAACATCAATCAAAGAAGAACACTGAGAGTTAAATGCAAACTTCTGGGGCTAAAGATCTTGATTTTATACACAGTGACGGTGTGCTGACCCGGGTGTATTTTTGTCACCACTTTCTGTATAACATCTTCACACATGTATGTCACTTACAAAAACTTACGTATGAATTGGAAATATGTGCCAACACGGGTTTCACACCCATGGTGCTCTGTGTCTGTCTGTCCTTCCTTTGTTGGTGATGTCACGGCAATGGTGAAGGCAGCACCTGGAGTTCTGGTACCAGAAGGGCCTCCTTCCCTTACACATAAGCTTATTACTAAAATTCTGAGACACCAAAAAATATATTATGTGTCTTGCTGGTCTGACAAAAAATAGGTTCAATTTTGATTCTTTTACAGTAGACAGTCATTGCCTATTGTCTTTTTTGTTTGTTTGTTTGACAATCTAAGGGAAAACAGGTCAGTGTCCCTAACTAAATAGTCAGGTACTGCATGTTTTAAAAATTCTTGCAGCGCACTGGTTGAAAATTGCTGCAGTAAGTCAATGAAATATTTGCACGTGCCACTCTTGAGGGAAGATATTTTAATATTAAAAGTCACCTATAAGTGTTTCAACAATTGATAGAGGGGATTTCATATAGTTTTTAAAAGAGGTAAAATTTCCTGGATAATAAGAAAGAAAAATTGAGAAAAGAGAGCAAATTTGATAATACTGATTCAGTTCTAAAGGGATCAAAGTCACAGAGAATGAGCAGAATAATTTTCTTCGAACAATTACCTATAAATTGACTGATCACACTGAAACAAATTGTGATCAATTTGTAAAAGATTCTGGACCTCTCTTTTGAGACTCATCATATCCCCTGGTTTGAATTATTATGCATATTTTGCAGTTCTATTAAACTTCCTTGAAATCAGGGACTCTGATGCATTCATTTTTGAGTCTACCTTCTACTTCACCTTCTCCAACTGGCTTAATGAATTTTCAAATAAATAAATTTATTATTCCTATATCTGAGGCAAAGTCTATCATGAAGATTCCTCTAACATATCCTCAAAATTTAAAAACTAAATTACTATTACCTGGACACCATTTTTCTGCTGCCTTGGTCAATCCTAAATATTTATTTTTATAACACAATAGTTCTGAAGTATGACAAAACCCAGTGTAGTAAAGTTCGAGTCCCCCGGTGGGAACACAACAGATCTCATTTTCAATAATGTTTCTTGCTCTTTCAGCTGTGGGTTAGGAAGGATTATATTAAATGTTTAAGGTCCCCAAATAAGGAAACGCATTAATGAAGGAAGTTTCTATTTTCCAGTAAGTTCTAACAGATGGCTTCCAAACACATACCATAGATTTAAATGTATAATTTCACCCTATAAATATGCTGTAAAACATTAAAAATAGATTATAGCACATATGCCTTATGGGGCAAATGAAAAGATAAAAGGAATTTTGTAGTGGATAAGCTCCTCATTAAGAGATAATGCTTGTTTACAACTCTGTGTCCCTTTTAATAGAATTAATAGATTAAATGTAATAGCTTTTTAAATAACACTTAAGACTATTTCCTTAATTTACATTTTAATATCCTAACAGAGTATAAGAGGAACGGTTTTCCCTTTAACCAAAATATTTTTGTGACAGTTTATAGTTTTTGAATTTTAATTTTTTTTCTTCCTACCTCATTATAAGTAACCAAGTTATATTCAAACACGAGGAGAGTTAATTATTGAATTATATGAGGTAAGAAATGCAAAAGGATAAAACTTGGCAAAAAGAAATGGCAACTATCTTTGCAGGAATTTTTCTACGTAAGACGTCTTTCTTTGTCGCGTTCTCTTAGAGCAGTCATTTTTGATGATTTCAGACCTAACTTATTATAGTTTAAATGTCTTGCCTACTGGAAAGTGAATTAAGAAATCAATCAGCTATTCTGTATATTCCTATTATACTTCATAATTCTCAACATAATTGCCTGAGGTATTAATTTACAGATTCATGGGAGGATGAAATGAAATCAGAAGGCGACACCTGGAGAGACCAATGGAGAGTCAGAACATGAGAGAATGTGCCCGAAACACAGCAAGTACCAAAACATCTTTTATACTGAAACCGTGAAGAAATTGTACTTGATGAACGCCCTAAGAAACAAAGCCAATCGTGACTGGGCCTTTGCTTCAGGAGTTCACATTTATATTGATTGATTGATAATATGCAAAATGACCTAGAGATGGTGCTAGCACTACTTTGGGATGGAGGCCCAACTTAGCTGGGAAACACCTGGAACAAGAGGAGAGTAAAAATCACAGATGATGACAGCAAATGTGTTCCTAAGCACGGCGGGTCCCACTGAATGAAAGAAGAGGTTTGTTTTAACTAAGTTAGTCAATAAAAAAACTATGGAAAGAGTTCTCCATGCTGCATGCCTCCAACTTCTTTCCCGTATGTTGGTGAACCCACTCACACACACGGTCAGCCACAGCAGAGCTGCTGGCTCCACGATCACCAATGACCTTCAAGTTTTAAGTCTGATGGACCATTCTCAGTCCTCACCTTATCTGACCGCCAGACACACAAGATCGCTCTCTCCTTCTTGAGCCATGTGCATCACCAGCTTTCCGGGCACTAGGTACTTTCGGTTTCTCTTCCACTCCCCAGGCTGCACTGCTCAGGCTCCTGCTTGCCTTCCTGCTGTGCTGGATTGCTCTGGAGCTTTTCTATTCTCCCTTCTCTTGGTGACCTCATTTGTCTCCTTAAGACTCTCGAATTTGTATCTTCAAATCAGATCTCTACCCAGATTTTTCAACCCAACTGCCATTCAACCTATGTCTAACAGGCACCTTAAGGGTCCACCAGGCAGCTCAAACTTAACATATCAGAAGTAACACATCTCCCTCCAAGCCCGCGGCTGTCTTCCTCATCTCGGTTCCCCGTAGCCCCGTTCTTGCCGCTGCTGAAGCACGAGCCTTGGAGTGATCCTGTTCTCCCTCACACCCCACGTAAGCAAGTCCAAGCCACTCTACTCCCAAAGGCAAGCCAGAATTTGCTTGCTTCTCACTACGTCCATCGTTACATCACGTTCAAGCGATTGCCAAATGAATTACTGTGACAGTGTCCCAATAGGTTTCCATATCTCTGCCCTTGCCCTCTAGAATCACACAGCAGCCGGGGCAGTACTGTGACACATTAAACACGTCATTTAATTGTTCCAAAGGTAAGATATCTTACCAATATCTGCCTAAGTCACCGAGAAAACAGCCCAAGTCCTAGGAATGGCCTACAAGGGCCTACATGAGCAAGGCCTTACCGACCCCACTGCCCACTCAACTAACCTCCGCACTTAGCCCCAGCCACGATGGTCTCCTTAATGATTCTGGAATGTGGCACGTCACTCCTGCTCTGGGCATCTGCAGATGCTCTTCACTCTGCCTGGGACACCATGCCCCCGAGGGGGCACACCTGTCTCCTTCCCCTCCATCCAAAGGCTGCTGCCACATCAACTTCCCAGGAAGACCTCTACTGAGCAGCCTTTCTAAAGCAATACATGCACACACATACAGAGCAGTCTCTAGCACCTGTCCCATTTTAACATCTCTCTTTTTTTTTTTTTGTGGTCCCTTGGAAGAGTACTGGAGGCAGCTTCTATTGACTCAGGAAAGCCAATTTTTAAATTTGCAGGAATTTTCCAAATTGTTTGTTGAAGTGCAGCCATTATTGAAATTACTTTCTATAACCTTAAATTGATTAATTACCTTTAAAAGGTAATAAATACTAAAAACTTGTTTTGTTTTCTTAATCATCTTACTACATTTTATTCTCTCAGTATGGTAAAAATACTCTGTAAGTGTGTAGTACTTAGTACCTTTTCCCAAGTTCACATTCAGTAACATCATATCTGTGGCTTGAAACTGGCGTTGGTGGGAATATTTACACCGCAGAAATCAGCAAACACTAGAAATTGGGGCCTTTCTTTCCCCCTTCCCCAAAGAGAGCCAATTATTAACATTTACCATTACTGGCACATTGCTGACTGTCCGTCTGCCTATACCGTGCTGCAGCTCAGCACCTAACACAGCACCTGGCACACAGCAGACAATCAAGTATTGAAGGGCTTAGAGAATAAATTTCTCTGAAACTCAATCGCAAAAGTTTGCTGAGAAGACAGGAACTACAAAACTGTAATGTGTTCACATCGACAAGTCATATACAGTTTTATATGGTACTCTATTAAATAACGTCACATTAATTCAAATAAGTGTCTCATAAAATGATGATACAACTTAGCTGCAGCTGGCATTTCTCCAAAAAAATAATCACACTTTTTAAATTAATATATTCTTTCCTAAGAGTTTTACATTTCAGCAAATTTATAGAGGGTTTTCAGAAACAATTATAAAGGACACATGACCAAAGCCAAGGGAAGGGGATCAGGAGAGGGAGGTAGGGGTGGCTGGGGTGTGGGGGATTGGTGGGGGGAAAATGGAGACAACAGAACTTGAACAACAATAAAAAATAATTAAATAAAAAAATAAAAAAGCTTTAAAAAATTTTAAGTCTATGATTTTGGTTAAAGATCTGTAACAATTAACTACTAGAGAAAATAATTTTAACTATTGAAATGATTCACCTTTGAAGTACTGGCAGCTGTAAGCAAAGACAATAAATGCATCATTAACCCACAACAAGTAAAATCAACACTTTTCAAAGGCAACAAATAGTAAATCGTCCTCTTAATTATTTGTTTAAATGACCATGGACTCTCTCTTCTTACCAACTGCAAAGAGTAAACCACGCCAAAATAAGATACAACAGGACGGATAATTCGTCAGAGAACGGAAATGTATCAGTCTTTAGAAAGTCCCTGGGCCACAGTCCAATAACGTTCATCTTGTGAGTAGTAAGCAGACTACAACAATCCATTAAAAAAATACTGTAAAACATGATCACTTCGAACACACGGAGTCCTGGAAAACTTCAAATTTGCAACAAGCCCATCTCACTCAGTGCAAGGTTTAATATTTACAAATATTTTTAAATCACCCAATATGTTATATTTGTGAGACAATTTGACTTGATGGACAACAATAATAGGCTTTGATATGGTTCCTACTAGACCCTGCATTGGTTGAAAAAAAAATCTTTCAATTTATATTTTATAAACTGATAAGAACTTACAAAGCATTGTTATTGTAAATTAAGCACACTGCTAAAATCCTGGTAAATCTGAGGACAAACCTGCAAGGTAGGTATTACTGGTTCCACTTTAAAAATGAAGGAAAACTGAATTTCAGTGGTGTATCCAAGACCACACAGTGAAGCGGGAACCTCGGTCGGTGCCAGGTTTTGGTTCCGAGTCCTCTGCTCTCTTTCCACTCGGCTCTGCTGAGCGTTCAAACGCACTTCACACACCAGGTTTTAAACTCCATTTGCCTTGACCTCACTCTATGGCCACCTGGCTTGCCCTCTCCTCTTTGCATCCTGTCCTGCGAGGATGGCAAACACCCCCCCCCGGGCAAAGCAGTTTTCGTGCAAAGCTCAACAGTAAAAACTGAGACCCCCCCCAACCCTGTGGCAAGCCTTCCCATCGCGTGGCCAGAGGTGGGAATGAGAAAGAGCAAGTGTGACGAGAGGAGATGACACAGCCACCCATCCACACTTCCCCAGAAACCACGGCCGCATCAGATCAAGGACACTATTTTTAGCACGGTATTAAACTTGGTCATTTTTTAGTTCTGTGAGCAATATTATCATTCTTTCAGATACCAAATATATGGCCCTGCTTAAAATGTGATGCCTACCTCCATTTAAGAGCCTTATTCGGTCCCAGTCCTGGAAAAGCAGTTGAGAGTTTACTATGCCAAAGTTTTATAGATGTTTTTCCACAAATGGTCTGATCGGTATAAAATTAAATCTCACATTTATATTTACAATTTACACAGTAATCAAAATTGACTATCTAAAGACCTTCACCTGATACAGTATTTTTAAAAAGATTTTATTTATTCTTAGCAAGAGAGGAGAGACGGAGAAAGACAGGGAGAGAAACATCGATGTGTGAAACATTGGTGGCCTCATTGCAGCTGGGGACCTGGCCTGCAACCCAGGCATGTGCCCTGACCAGGAATTGAACCAGCGACCTTTCCATTCATGGGCTAATGCTCAATCCACTGAGCTACACCAGTCAGAGCTGATACAGTATTTTAATAAAGTGCCATAAAACTACCTGCATGTCCATATTTTAAACATGATCTTGATGTTAATATTAATTACTTGCAAATGGTTTTATAATTTCCTACAATGAGTAACTCACTTTGAAGTATCTAATGTCTGCATTGGCAATAAGGTGAAAACTACATGTCTGACTTCCTAATAATACAGAAAAGTTAAAATCCAAAGCCTTCCATTACATCTCATTGTAAAAACTGGAGATTCCATACCTATTTCTGGTATCAAAATAAGTTACCATAATAATCTCATAACTAAGAAAACATACATCCAATTACACAGAATCTTTAACGTGGTAAACAATTTGAATGTTTCCATGAAAATGGTGTAAAACCTGCAGTACATAATATTCTAAGAGTGCAAATAGTGTTTGGAAAACATACAATAAATGACGATTACGTACAGGGTGCGGCGGAAGTAACGCCTGCCTGAGCGTGGTGGGTAGGGTAATAATACGGGTGTAATAATTTATAGTTTTAATTTGAGCGTTTCAGCTAAAATCTCACATGGTGTGCTTGAGTGTGATATTGTTGTGTTACAGAATTGCTTGCTTATAATTTTGTAATAAAAGATTCTGTAATAAAAAAGGGGTGTTATTTGTGCTGGACCCTGTCTTTTTTCAGGTTGAAAACCCTTGATTATCCATAATTCAGGCAAACAGATGTTTTAAATAACCAATGTTTCGATAGTATCAAAGTTGCTGTGAGAATTTATTTTTAAAAAGCTTTTGCAGTATGTCCTGGGACCAGAAAAGTGAGGGTTAGCATTCTATGTCCCCAACATCAGGGCTCACTACTCAGTCACTGATCTGCTAGCTACTCCCGAAGTCCCGTGGGGTTTTCCCAGGGTTGGCCGTCCCCAGCTCTTAGTTACTCAGACATTCATTCCCTGGCTATCCACAAGCACTCTGGGTGGTTTGAAGTTGTCACTGTGCCTGAGCCCACCTGTCCCACAAAATGATCTTCAGTGTCCCCTCCGAGCTTCCATGTTCTGTTGTCAGTGTTCCTACCTATCTGACACCAAGACCTGAGCAAGGTCAGAACAAACTCTTCCGGAAAACCCTAACCCTTTACTCTCTATCTGACCAACAAATAACGTTGCTTTACAGCGATGCTCTCAGGTTGTAAGATCCTACACCTTCTGAGTAATTTTTCTTGATGTAGCCTATAAGGGTCTTTTGCTTTCATATAACTGAAATATCAATGCTTAGAGTGAGTGTGAGTTGTACTACACTTATAAAAAAGTTTATAATATATACTTTTGCAAATTCTTACTCTTTGACCTCACAATCAGTTTTTTAAAAATTTTGGAATCCACTGAAATGTGAGATGAAGATTTAAGTACTGTTATGCACATTATATGAGTTGTATGAGGAAAAAACCCACCACGAGTCAATGAAAGTTAAACATACTATGATATAGGCCATAGTAAGTTTTTTCAAGCACTAAAAATATTTCCCATTTAAAAAATGCTTACAGAATGGTAACTGAAAAAAAAAGAAAAGAATTATAACATAAAACATGATCACATTTATATTCAATATATGTGCTTAGCACACACACACACACACACACACACACATACACACAGACTGGAAGGAAATACATAAAATCTTCTTTGTGGTTGTCTCTGGTGCAGTTGAGTGACCCTGGTTTGTGTTATCTTTGGTTATATATAGTTATTATGTATAATAATTTAAAATAAAGTATATTTACATATTATAGCGAGCACTTACTGTTTTCATAACCTCTTTAAATGAGAAACTCAGATTATTTAGTTTCTGGGAAGCCCTGGCCCATGACTTTAAATTTTCCGTACACAAATTTCTACGAGACACTGACTCAATGTGAGTGCCAATTCTTATGGAATATAAGAGAGAATACTATCTTACACAGTTTTACAAAAAGGATAGGATGGGAAAATTAGTATAATTTGACATATAAGGTATAACGTAGAATTGTGAGAAATAAAAATCAATAAATATGTGTGAAATTATCTCTTTGCAAATAATTTTATGAAGTAAAATTTTATAATTAGCCAAAATTATACTTAGAACTACATAGGTGTGTGATCACTCCAATTCAATGTTCTTTATTAGTATTTTTAAAGGAAATTTGTAATTTTATTAATGCTTAAGAATTTATTGACCTGAGACACTAGAAATTCAATCTGTGTAATTAGGTTCTCATAAAAGATAGTTATTTAAGTAGGGAAAAAGTACTTTAAAATGTTCTAGTTATAAAAATTAAGATAATGCTAGCTTATTCGTTTCTTCAGAACTGCAGTGGTCCAACTAAATATAACTAACCTGCGTAGCTATGAACCTATTTTGAGCATCAGAAACTATAGAAAAAAATACAATTGTCAGGGTTATAATGAAGATGCAGAGAGAGTGTAGAGATCTGAGGATGACAGATGGAAACAAGGCAAACACTTACCTCAAAGGGTCAGTATTTAGTTTTATCTGTCTTTGAAAGCTACATTATAAATCATTTAGGCATTATATTCAATATATGTACAAATGAAGGGGAAGTGTTGTGAAAAATGAAAACCTGATGCATCCGTAGAAAAAGCGAAAAAAGAAGTGAAATGACATCTCTTATTTGCAAAAGTCTTCAATCTACAGTTTTTAAAGACATTGTATAATTTAAGCTGTCTCCATTTGTTTCCATTTCACCAATTTCTCACTGCCAACATAGCTCTAATGAGATCAAACGTAAACCCCAGCCCAGGATCATCACCAGCTGGTGAGACCGGCATGGACCACCGTCCCGCATGGCACTCCGTGGTCAACCAGAGAAAACACCGTAACTCGGAAAAGATCGGCTATCTTTAACTGGATGAAGAATCACCTTACCTGCCTTAATACCTATTGCAGGAGCCTTTTTATCTGTTTAACTGCCACGAGCTGGCAAATTAAAAACATTGCAAAATACCTGTGATGATTCCCTAGTACAAGCACCATGAGGCCCGCTGCTGTCGAAAGAGCAACAGATGTTGAATTTTTAAAGTATATTTTTCAAAGTGTCTGTATCAGCTTCATGTAAAGCTTCTGGTTTGCCAGCATTAGCATTCCAAGTCGAGGGAGTTCTTTAGAGCAGAGACGGTCACACACAGCTAGAAGCTGGCGCAGGCGAGGGCTGTGATGCCCGTAATTTTTATTGTCTTAGGATGCAAGCTGCCAGTCTTTGAAAGACTCGACCTTCTCAGGTTGTTTCTTCAGAGCCTGAAGGACTTTACACCGAGTGTTTATGTAACGTACAGATGCAGACAACACACTTAGGATAAGGACTGACACAGTGAGACTGTGATGGGGACGCTGAACGGCTACCGACCACGTCTCCCTTTCCTGTTGGGGGCGTGCGCCACAGAGCCGAGAAATCCTACGGTCTAGTGTTTGCAACTGTTCAGTGACACTTTTTCTAAAAGAGTACCTGCCTTGTAAATTAATAAAGAGCAAAAATGATCAGAAGTAAAAGCTCAGTAATATACGTTTCAGTGAGTCCACTAAAATACATTAAATCTACAAAACTTATATGGATTTAAAATACTTGAAATACTTCTTTTCAGATATACAGCAGGTCCTTGAATAACGTCATTTTGTTATGGCATTGATGGGATGCCACGGGAACGTAACTCTTATTTATATCAAGTAGCCTATGGTAAAACCGGCTTCATTATGCACTGTTTCTCTTAAAGTCGCAGAACCGGTGGATGATGTGAAGTGGGGGGCTTACTGTACCTTCCAAGACAAGTCCATAGTTGAGTAAGAATTATTTTCGATAATTCAGTTCTAGATTTTCAGGTCTACATGAAGAGAAGCTACATAATGGGGATAAATTAAAATTAAACTAAAAAAGAATGTCAGTGAGGGTAAGGCAGTAATATTCAACATTAGTGTAAGCTCAATAGGAAGATAAATAAGAATACCTAATTTCTTCAGTTCTAAGTAATGATCAATGGTCAGATACAGATCCATTTCAGAAAGTTCAAAAAATGGACAGGAGAAAAAACATATTTTAAAATTAAGGATCTGTAGTTAATTTAGGACATATGAATCTTCCAATTCAAGTTAAACTTTGTGAAGTCCCAATCTAAAAAAAAAAAACAACAAAAGAAAATTCTAATCACAGACTCTTCAAACTTAGCACAGTGGACCCTTAGAGTACTATGGGATCCTGGGTGCTGTTACTGCAACAAAAGACACATTTTTGTGTGTCTACAGTCTGGCGTGCCTCCAGGCACACTACGCTGATCCTCCGTACTCAGTGGGTGACGCCGGTGCCCTGGGGCTCCCCAAGTGCCTTGTGTGCCAGTCCCCGGACGATTCTACTGAACGGACTGGACTTGACCAAAGAGAGCGATGGGACAGGGGTAGATGGGTATGCCTGGGTCAGGGACGGGGTGTGTGTGCTCTGTGTTGGAAGCCAAATAAGACTCGCTGTTGCTACTGTTCCGCACGTTAGGCTCACCACACTGGGATGAAACCACTTGGGCCCACCGCTCAGCACAGGTGTGACCTGCTAGATTTCACATTTCCTCTCCACTTCCTTCCTAGGTGCCCTCCCACACACACTCTTACCTCCACGCAGAGCAGTGCCGCGCTGTGAAAGACCATGTGCTTTCCCACCCCAGCCCCTAAAGCACCTTTCCTCTCGTGGGGGGTGTTTGGTCTTTGCAGTTGTCCTTTCTTGCCTTCACACCGTGCCCCAGCTTGTCCTTTTCCAGAGGCAACAGCGGGGCCCCACAGCGACCAGTATTTACTTCAACACTGGCTTCCTGCCAGGGCTCTGCCACTTGAAGCCAGGGCTGCATTTGCTGCAGAAATGACTGAAGTGACGAGGAAAGAGGTGGCGGCAGCTGTGGGAGGAATGAACTGTTCCACTTCCGTTCCTGCCCGTGCACAGAGCGGGGGCATTCGGGGCTACGCATGGGGAGGTTCTCTCTCCCTTCCTAGAAGGAGGGGAGGAGTCCAAGGAAGAAGAACCAGCACAGGAGGGAAGCTACACTAAGGGAAAGAGAAGCCCACCGGTGGCATGAGACAGACCTGCTCCCCACCTAACACCCCACCATCTCTCCTTGCTGCCAGGTGGACACATCATTTGTACCAAAGGGAGAAAAGATACAAAGCCATAGCCCTGCCTTTGAAGTTGATCCTTTCTTCTTCCCTTGTCTTCCTCTGCCAAAGAAACAGAAATGACGACCAGGTTTGGGCAGCGTAAAGGAAATGTCAGCAGATCCCCCTCCCTCTCCAGAAAAAGAAAAAAAGAAAAAGGAAAAGGGCTTCTCCCCAGTATGTAATGGCGACCACGCCACTTGTCCTACATTTTTAGGAGTTATCTACCCAGCTAAGCCAGATTCATAAATTCGTATCCTGTAGTCTGAGCAGTAAGGAAGGCATCATTGATTCAGAGCTATATTCCATTCTCTATTCACAAAAGGAAGGAACTTAAAACAGGTTAACTGCCACTAGTGAACCAGAGGCTGTGCAGGCTCAAGGAAATTTACCCAAGGCTGCACAACCAACACATGGGAAGCACAATTCTAACCCTGGGTTTTCTGATCCCAGATGAATTCTCACTTATTTCCAAATCCTACTGTAGCACCTAATCTTAACTAGACTCCAGTGACACTTGCGCCTGATTTCTCGACGGTACAATTAGTTTTTATGTTCTCCCCTTTCATTCATGGCACCTATAGAGATCTTAAACCCCTTGATTCAGAACAGACTAGACAGTAGGATGATGGGAAGAAGGTCTATTAGAGGCCGAAACTGCAAACACCTTCAGCGGCCTGGTCACGGAAAAGGAAGTGAGGACTGGGTGAGTGGAGGGACACTGGCCCTAGATCCGCATCCAATACCCAGTCCTGACACAGGCAGGGCTTCTCTCCTTCACCCTGCCTCCAGGTCCTGCACTGTTTGGTTCTAAAACTCCATGTCCCTTTCTTCCACAATGCCAATTTAAGGTCACAGGAGATTTCTCAGTTAAATGGTAATATTTTAAGTAAAATAAAAAGGAAGTTGTCACACAACTTCTATTTGCCGAACACCTACTGTGTACCAGGTAGCACTAGTAGATTTATACAAACCAGGCTCAAACAACCCTTGGAAAACTATAAAACCTTCCACATCCTACAGGTAAAGAAACTGAGGTTGAGAAAGTTTAAGTAACTTGCCCAAGGTTGTCAAAACGGAATTTGAATTCTGATCAATTCTAAAATCAGTAATTCATTTCATAAAGGGAAAACTAAAATTAAATTAAAAATTAAAATTCAACTAAAAACACTGAGTGATTCTTAAGTGAGTTTTGATCTGTTAACTGGAAAAAGTTTTATGTCACTGTTTAGTCTAACTTGATGCCTAAGTCACAAATTGGTGCCTAATGCCCTCCCACTCTGTGGTCACCTGCTACCCTGACATGCCTGGCTACTGGTCACCTCTCACCTATTTGAGTGGCCGGAGGGACTGCTCCAACAATGTCAACATGGCTGCCAGTCTAATTGGAGAGTTTTGAAGATGGGTGAGGTAGCTGCAAATTCAACGGCAAGTTTCTAAAGTTAATCTCCCCTTATCCAGAAACTATTACAGCCTTAATGTAAGTGAGAAACATTAATATGCCTCTTAGCACCGACAGGTGCTTTCCATCTTCGTAAAACTTGGCAAATATTAGCTAATTAATCCTAGTGAAATCCCCACAATACACATGAGGTCGGACTCCTTCTCAACAGGCATTTGTAAACTAGACAAGTTGTGGTTTCAAAATGTATGAGGTCTTCGGCTCACAAGCATGACGGGACACAGCCGTAGGTCACAGCTGGCTCCAGCTCACCAGTGAACCAGCCGGCGCTTTGCAAGGCTCCCCTGGACGACCCTGGCCCCCTATCTCGAGGCATCCAGAACGACAATTCCCTGAGTGTTCCAAGCAGATGCGACCCAGCTCAGACACCGAACTACTCATTTTTATTTCACATCCTCTTTTATGGCTTGTTAATAATATTTTTTCTCTGTGATTGTGGAAAATAAAGATTGAAGAGGAAACCACATGCTTTTCCCCCCTAAACGCTAAGCTTCGGTCATGTGTGCACTCAAGCTAAATACCAGGCACTTCTACTCTGTTTGACTTTATATTCAAAGGTTCTCTCCTAGGATATGCATGTAAATGAGATGTATAATTGGTCAAAAGAAAGTAGATCTAATCCTAATCTTTGGCATTCATAAAGTTTCTCCATAGATATGGGAAAAAAAACAAAAACAAAAAGCCACAGATCATTCTGCTAGCAGCGTAAAGTTTTGGAATTTTCTTCTTACAAGAAATTGAAATTAAGAACAATCTGACAGTAACCAGAGGGGAGACGGGAGGGGATAATGGGGGGAAAGGGGGAGAGGGTTTTCAGGAACCACTATAAAGGACACTTGGACAAAACCAATGTGGGAGGTGGGGGAGTGGAATCAGGGGAGGGGGGTGGGGATGGCTGGGTTGCAGGGGAGCGGTGGGGGGAAAATGCAGACAACGGTACTTGAACAACAATAAAATAGTTTAAAAAAAAAGATGAGTTAAGAAAAACTAAAATAATTGCGAAAAAGAGACTGCCCAAACACAAAAGGAATCAGTCAAACAAAGGTTTAGGCAAGTCTCCTCGTGGAGACACACATCAGCACAAGGGGCCCCATAAAGGTGACAGCGTCTTTTACGTCGAAATGTTACCTTTAAGGACCCAGGTAACTCTCCTCATTCAAAAAATAAATTTATGACACTTAGAAAGCTTTTACATATCAAGGTATTTCCAGGATGAAAGTTGCATAAAGGATCTACAAGGCCTCTAAGTAATGGTGTACACTTGTTTTTCTTCCACACTTACGCAAAACTCCTAGGAACCCTATCAAAAACTGCCCTTTTCACAAAAACATATAAATATATACACTTGGACTTTAGAAACAAAAGAAGCTAAGTAGCAAGAGGAGTGGTAACAATACAAAGAGCAATGGCAATACTGATCTACTCTGATAGTCTGCATCCAGGTGAACAAAGGGTGTGAGAAAATGAAGTGACATTTTTCAGAGCACAGCTGACTGTCCCCAGTAAAACTGTCTACTCTCATACCTTGGGGCTCGTCCATTTTCCCCACAGCCCGATTTCATGAGGCTGGAGAACTGGGATAAACATATCTGCTTCACTCATAGCTGTTAAAGAAAAACGCACAATTTTGATGGTTTGTAAGAGTCTCAGAAGGAAATTCAAAAGAACTGTCCTATGAACTTCGGGTTGGAAAGAACGATCCAAGTCTGTCACTACAACCAGGAATAATAAAGGTTGATGGCTTATTACTTTTCTTAAAAAGCATGTTAGCCCTGGCCACGTGGCTCAGTTGGTTGGAGCATCCCCCACGCACCAAAAGGTTGCTCCTTCGATTCCCAGTCAGGGCACATGCCTAGGTTGCAGGTTCGATCCCTGATTGGGGCGAGTACAAGAGGCAACCAATTGATATTTTTCTCTCTCTCCCTTCCCCTCTCTCTAAAAATCAATGGAAACATGCCCTCAACTGAGGATTAATAAATAAATTAATTACAAACAATAAAAAGCACTTTTAAAATATTGCCAACTTACAAGTTTGAAAATAGTATAAATGCAACATATTGTGCTAATCAGAGTCCAAATCCAAGCTTTTTCCAATCTGATCAAACAAGAAATCCAGAAGATTAAAAAAAACCTATTAAATAATTTTGTGGTGATGGTTACACATGTCTGTGAACTCACTAAAAATGACTGAATTGTTCACTCTAAATTGGTAAACTGTATATGTGAATCATACTGCAATAAAGCTCTGCAAAAAGAAGAGAAAGAGGAAAGAAAGGAAGACAGATGTTCAATAACTCTATGCAAGTGGATAATCACGGCAAGAAAAAAAATACTGCAAATAAAAGTAACCACTTTTTGCCCCAGAGTGCAACATTTGTGGTGCCTGCCGCCACTGGGGAACTGATTCACTCTCCTAAGGCCGTTTAACAACGTGTTTTAATATTTTAACCATCTTAAGCTTTGAGACAGAATCCCACTGGGAATGTCTTTTTCTTAAGATTTAGGTGGTATCTACCAGAAAATGAATATCCTCCCACTTATCAAGTTCGAAAGAATATACACAAATATTTTTTAGCTGTAGTTATCGCCGACACATCTGCTTTTTTTGATCAAAATTCCTACATTAAATGGCTAACAGACTGTCCTTGTTATACCAATGTTTGTGGCAAAATATCTTGGTCAAAACCTCACATATCTACATCAAGCCTGAGGCAGCGTGGCTGTCTGACCTTAAAGCCTTGCTCCTCACATGGGGACACTGGCCGTCCAAAGGGCGCATGGTGCAGTAGAGCATCTGTTAGAAGAGACCAGGGAATACCGGGGCACGCCTTCATGGAGTAACAATTTTATTCGATTCGGGAGAAAGTCTGAATGCTTTTCCGATGGGTTATTTTTATGTATTTGGGTTTCTTTTTTTTTTTATTTTGTCTTTTTGGACATAAAAGTATTCTCTTCCATATGAACTAATTTTTGCATATCTTTCGCTAAAAAGAAAACTCTCAGGGTTACAAAAAATATGTACTATTAAAAACCAGAAAAGTTGGCATTTTTGTATTTTCCGTGGATACCCAATATCTATCTAGTCTCCCACCTTGGTAAAATAACTCTAAGCTGGGCACACTGCTGTCTACCCCAAAACTACATTTCCCAGTCTCCTTTGCAGCTAGAAGTGACCATGATTAAGTTGTAGACAATTAGAGATGAGCTGAACTCTTTCATGGAACTTCCAGAGGACTGTGAGTGTCTCCCTGAGCCTCTGATAACTGTAGAATCACCATGATAGCCCCAGCCAGCCACCTCCCAGGCTCTTTTACATGAGAGAGAGAGCTTATTCAGACCACTGTGTGTGTGTCTCTCTCTCTCTCTCTCTCTCTCTCTCTCTCTCTCTCTCTCTCAAGTTAAACCCAGCTGATATAAAACCAGGAAAGGCAAGGCAGTCATCAGTGTGAAAGCTGTATCTGAGTGGAACAGGTGTGCTTTGGCTGCAAGAAAAGATGGTGCCCAGGCCTTGCCCACAATGGACCAGTCCTTAGTCTGCACTGGCCCTAAGATGCCCACACAGCTAATCTGCTTTGAAAAAATGAATAAAAGCCAGTGTTATGCTCCCATTTTTGACTTTACACTTTAAAAATCAACATTATTCTGAATTTATTATCAATGGAGAATAGGGCTTGAAAATTAGAAAACAGTGTGAAGCTGAAACAAAGAAAAACAGGCAAAATAGTCAGGTGGACTGGCACTGTCATGGCTGACCTGAGCCCGGAGGTCACACAGGCTCCAGGGAAACTGTCAACAGCATCGGAACCCTTCAGGGCTAAAACGGGAGTGGGGTTTGATTTCCAGAAAGCACAAAGCACACAAAAGTGTGCTTCAGTCATCCCTCAAGGACCGTGCCAGAACGGACAGAGATGGGGAACAGCACATAACAGAAACTCTGACATGGATGTGACCATCATTTGTTGTAGGTGACAAAGAAAAGCAACCAACCTAAAGTGGGGAAAACACACCCTTGGTGATCAAACAGATGATTGTAAAACCTTCCTGAACAGGTGTGCCAGTCAGCTGGGATGCCATGAGATGTACCACAATCTGAGTGGCTCGAGCAATGGAAATTGACTGAAGGAGAGACGTCCCAGACCAAGGTGCCATCGCTGTTGGCACCTTCTGAGCGCTGGGAAAGGGAATCCAGCCCTCTACCCTAGCTTGTGGGGGCTTCCTGGCAACCTCTGCTTTCCTTGGCTTTTGCTGCATCACTGTGATCTCTGCCTCCATCTCTTCACATGGGTGTGTGTGTGTGTGTGTGTGTGTGTGCATGCTTGTCCACTTTCCCTACTTTATAAGGGCACCGGTCATGTTGGATTAGAGGCCCAGCCTAAACCTGGATGAATTCATCTTAAGTAATTACATCTGTGATGACTATTTCCAAATAAAGCCATATTCTGAAGTACTCGGGGGTTAAGACTTCAATATGTGAATTCTGGTGGGACACAATTCAACCCATCGATTTCTTTCCACACTACACATGGATGGGAGTGAGTGGATATTGACACCTGGACCATTTAGCACTGGTTGTTATTTGCATTTATCTTTCATGTCTGTGAAACGTGAATTTAGAGTGTTTGGTCACAAAAAAACCCTATAGTAAATAATGGACCAATGTTTAGTTAAGTAAAGACTCTTGGTGGTGATAACCAGAGAAAAATGCGAGGAGATGTGCATGAACAGGGCTGCATCTCAAACCCGCTCAACCACGGGAGTGTCTGCCCCCGTGAGGCAGTGACCACTCAGCCCGACACCGAAGCAGCCACTTGACTCAGCCTGGAGCATCGGCTCCTCTCAGCTACCTCAGTGCGCTCAGGGACTTTGGTTAAACTGGAAAATTTTATGAAAAGTAACCATCAGAATTGCTCAGATACTCATCTTTTTAGAAAAACTTGAAGGCAACAGGGGAATAACTTCCAAAGCCTGCTCTACTCACTATACCCAGTCGTATTCCCCAGAATGCTCCACTTAGTTTTCAGATTCAGTGGTAAAAAGTACTTTGGCTCTACGGTGCCTCAACATTCATAAAGCAAACCAACCAACAAACTTCATAACCAGTAATGCCACTTCGGAGAATTTACCCTAAAGAAATCATAACTAGAGAAAAATGTTTATGATGTACAAAAAAATGGAGAAAAAAGTTTTTGTGCAGAAGAGTGTTCACTGCAGTGTTACGTATGACAATGAAAGTACGATGATCAAGACTTATCTGAGAAAGGAGAGTACACGACCCCAGGTAGCACTGGGCCCCTGGGATTAGGTAACTTGGGAGGTTACTGAGCTGTGCTCTGTGTCCCTCCCCTGTCCGCTCTTCCCTGGTTGCCAGGCACCACCTTGCCCCTCTCTTTGCTGCTTCAGGGGCTGGTGTCTCCAACAGTGTGACTCCTTCTCACCTGCTGGAAGTCCGTGCCCCTAAAAGGGATTAGACCAAATACTCTTGGGGGGGGGGGAATGGAAAAGAGAGGCAAGGCTTTGGAGCCGTAAGATGATGGCTGCACGAGACCTATGGAAGCCAAGAGCAGGGCAGGCCTACGGGAGTGGGTGGCCTCCTAGGAGAAACAGTTACTTGGTGGGTCTATGTGGGCAGAGCCCCAAGATTCAGAGGTCGCAGATCTGACAGGGTTCCCATGCCTAACAGGGCCAAGAAGATGGAGATGCGTCAAATGTCGTGGGTTCACAGTGGCTTGGATAATGTGCATGTTAGTGGTGAGGCGCAGGAGGGCCCATAACTGCAGGATCTCCGCCATGCTGCATAAGCCCCGTCCCCTGCCCCCACCCCATACCCCCTAGGACTGAGCCAGGCCCTGGGAGGGGAGAGCTACAGTGGAGAAACTGAATGTCCCTGCCCTAACGGAGCGGAGCAGTCTCCATTTGAGGGGAAAAAAAAAAACCCTGCATATCCTAGGCTGTGGATTAGGAATCTTATGTATTACTTAACCATTAAAATAGTATGAAAACATTGTAAGTATGCCAGGAAGTGTTTGTAATATGTTATGGAAAAAAAGACAGAATACAAAAATACACGAAGTCTGATAACACATATATATGTTGTTGTTTTGAAGCACATGGAATAAAACAACCTGTATGGAAATATATCGAAATGCCAACAGCTGCTGCTTCCTCTTTCTCAGTGGCAGGGGAAGAGGGGATATTGTTTTTCTTTTTTCTACACTATGGCTGTATTACTTTCAAATTGGAAAAACAATTTAAAATAAACACATGTGACTAGAATAGTTTTTCCTTTCAAACCCGAATTAAGTCCATTTCTGGTTCATGTGGCCTTCTGCTGGTTATTTTTACGACTGCTGACTCTCTCGATAGTTCAGTGGTTGGTTTACTGGATTCTGAACAGCTACAGTGCAAAGTAGAAACGTTAGGAAGAAAAGATCTTTTATTAAGGTTCTATTTGAACTTCCAAATATATTTAAAAGTCAGGATTTGCTACTGATAAGTCCAAACGTAATTTATCTGTTTTTATAAAGGATTTAATCTGGTCTGAAAAGCTTCAGTTTCGGTGTTGGATAAATATCTAGGTTTAACCTTTTCACAACTGAAAGGGAAATTAATGTGAAAAATGCTCCTTTGAATAAGCAGGAATATATGGTGCATTTCCAAAATTAAGCTAACATTTCAAGAAAAAAATTGGTATTTTCACTAACACAATTTTAATGCAATGATTTCAGTGTACAAAGTGAAAATTCATTTTCAATTTTTTTTTAATGAGGAAGAAGAGTTTAGGGAAGGGCGTTTCTCCTTTTAATTCTGGAAAACAGCAGAGCAGTTAAAGGCTTATAAAAACCTGAATTTGTATCTTGAATTTCCTACTAGCTTTGTGAGCAATGGTGTGTTCTCTAACATTACACGCCTCGTTTTCCCCATCTGTGGCATTGGGATGACACAGACCTGGCGTCACTGAGACACTGCGAGGGGTGGACACTGCGTGTCAAGTACACGGGCACAGAGCGAGCGCCAGCGTCAGACTCTACTGTCCCTGTGACTCTCTGGAACAGGACTCGCTCTCAAAACGGAAGGCTTTCCCGCCCTGTGGGAACAGCAAAACTACAACGTAACTCACCAAAGGCACTTTCCCTTTAGAAATCCCAGGTATTTCTAATGGTGATGGCAGCCTTCGAAGAAAATAAACTCAGCTGTAAGCTTGTTCCTCTTCACTGATACAATACTCGATATCCCATTACTTGAGAAAGGGATGCTAAATGACAAAGTGGGCAGGCTCAGCACTCCAAAAGTGAAAGCCTCTGGTGGAACAAAAGTGTTAAGTCCAGTCAACACATTTATAGACTAATTGTCAAAAGTAAAACACTAACAACTCAATTCATTATCATTTTAAAAAAGCATCATTTTTCATGATGCAAAATGACAATGGTTTTTATTTTTGAATAGTGGAGATGAAGGAGTCTCACCTGTACATTTTACTTTGCTCAGGGTATAAAAGCTCTCTCGTGCTTTGTCTACAATTGGCTTATTCTTGTAACAATCATGGGCCACATCTGAAGTGTTTCAGAGGAGTTAGGCAGACACAGTAAAGAAGGAGTGTGTCAGGGTGGGACAGGGTAAGTCTGGTGTCAAAGGGCAACCAGCACCTGGACTCAGCAGGAGGGGGCAACGCGAAACAGTGGCAAGTGTGGTGACCGAGCGACATGCATGTGTCCCCTTGAAAGAAGCTGGGTGCTCTGCACGAGGCAGAATTCAAACCCAGTGATGCCGGGCAGGCTGCCCCTGCCCCTTCCCCCTTCATGAAGAACCAGTTAGGGACTAAGGGAATTAAAAACAACAACAAAAAATATGTAGGGGCCAAACAAAACACTGGGCAGGACCAAAGCTGGCAGGAGAGCCCGTTTGGGACCTGTTATGTAAGTGTTCCCAATCCACTCAAACATTTTTAGTAGCATCCCTTTTGGAGTGTTTGAGCTAGAAAAAAAATAATTTTTAATGAATAAATTGCCTGATATATATTCACACCCATTTTAATATATCTACTTATTTTTTAAGTCAAGAAAAAGTACCTGCAAACTAGAATGACAACTCACACCTGTAAGAGAGATGCCCCCTAAACACTGCCTATCCACCACGTGGTCCAAAGCCGACTGAGCAGAAAACGTCACAAATTCACACGCCACATTCACATGGAAACCCCTGACGCCCCCTCAGGCTTTCCTTCCTCTGGCTGTGCATGCTTTGCAATCAGCTTAGGGGAGGGGAGGGGTTGCTGAAGAGGGTCCCACTCAGAGCGGCAGGTCTCATAGTACAAAAAGGAGATGACGGCAACACCCACAGTTCACAGTTACAAGTAGCCGAACGTCAGAGCCTGAGACTTTGGGCAATGGGTCAAGTTGCCCAATATGACCACAGAACTGAGAGTATTGCACGGTCCTTTACCAACGGGCTCTTGTAAACAGCACAACAGTTCAAACGAGCGAATAATGCACACCACACACACAACTGCGGCCCTGGGTTCTTCTGACAAAGGCCCATGATGGTCAGCATTCCATTTCAGAAAGACACCTGTTTAAGTCAGCAATCATTTGTAGGGAATCAATTATGGGCAAGGCGTGGGCCACTGTAAATACCTGATAAGCATTATTTCGAGAGCTGATGTGTCTCGATAGGTTAGACATCATCTCTGAAGAGCCTTACAACTCTGAAGTCAGTCTTTTCTCTTAAGGGGCTAAATACTTGAGCTAGCCAGAAGATCAAACTTGAACATGGAAGAGTTCCTAATAGTAGAGATGAGGGGTTTTCTTTTAGTCTTCAAATCAGAATCATAACTGTAGACAACATGTAACTTTAATAAAAACAAACCCTGACGTTTGAGGATTTCAGCTATCAGTAAACCGCTCAAAAACAAGCTAACTCCTATCAACAGTCACTCAAGTGAAGTTTGTCCAGTAGCTATGACCAAAACTTCTGTGCAGACGGACTAGGATTGACAGCGACCCTGCCATCACCGATGGCACATTCCCTGCTGGGTAACAGTGTCAAGGGAGAGAGGCAGCAATTAACCTTCAGCTCCAAGCACACAGAGCTCTGCAGCGGCGGGAGGTTCCGGGCTCTGCCCCGCTGAACTTCTAGTTGAGTTAGCGTTTAGGAACTGATCCTGCACATCTTCTCTGTTATTACATTGTGGTTATTTATTTCCCTTAAGATACACTGTGATTTCCAAGCCCGGAGAAAATAAGACCTACTGAAATTTTAAGTAAGTATCTAACACTGGTAGGTGCCTTTTTAATATATTATGTCTAAGTCTTCACTACCCAATATTATATAGAGTTGTTTCATTAAAAAATTGTGTTCTTTGTATCCTTTTCCTCTAAAGATTTAGATTTTAAGTAAATTAAACAATAAGGTGAGGAAAGCCTGCATTTCCTATTATCGCTTCGAACAGCTCCAAGCCTGACTTTCAGAAGCATTAGAACAAAGGCCGGAGTATACACCAAATAAAGCTTTTCCCAAAGAGTCCAGCTTGCATGCATGTGCAAGGAACCATCGAGAGCAAGACGGAAGAGTACAGTTCAAATTCAGAAAAAGAGAAATTTTCATTGGAACAAAACACAGCTGAGAAAGTGAGAGAAGGGAAAGCTTACGGGGAGATCTATTACGTATATCATTTCTTTTATGTCATGGCTACCTAAAAGCGCCAACTGACAAGAGATTGAACATCTAAAAGCACAGCAGAAACTTCTCCATTAGGGAGCCCCGTACGTGTATTGTGGTGGGTATCAAGTTGCACAAAGTGAAACAGCTCCAAGAATACACCTGTATTTCATATCTGATGTGGCCCTGGTTTGCTGATCCGTCATAAGCCCCTTACGAGCTAAGCTGTGCTTTCACTATAATCCTTTCCCACATATCTGAACCTGCTGTGGGACTTTTTTAAACTGCTATTAGCAGTGACTAAAACTTCTAATCCTCTGCTATGCCTTTATTATTAACGTATAATTATCATGCTGTAGCATTAAAGAACTGTGAAAAACCTTCCCTTATTTCTAAATCTCACTGTTTTTAGAAGAATAACAGTAAGATTTTCACAGAAATACCATTTCAGTCATTCTGTCTGTATTTGTACTGTAAATTACTTCAGCTCTAAGGTTAATTGAGATCTCTTGCAGGCGACTTCAAAGTACCTGGAAGGCATCCATGACTGAAGCAACTACTTCAGATATAAAGTGGTCTTTCTTTAGTTTGCTAAAGAGGAGGGCAGATTTTTCAGCCCATTCCTGGAATGAAAAATAGAACCCACTTCAGAGACCAGTATGGTAGTTGGAAACAGGATGGAGTTCATTGGAATCCATGGTAATTGTTAAATTACATATTACAGCTCTTTCCCTAATCAAGTTTGGGGAAGATTACTAAGAGCCCAAACTCTGGAGACTGCAAAGACACCTGCTCCTGCCCCGCCCCCGGCAGGGGGGTGGGGGGAGGGTGGGCAGACTGATAGCATCTACCCCTTCTTGTTGAGGGTGACTTCTTCTACCCCCACCGCCTTCCTTCCATTCCCTTGGCCCTAATTATTTAATCTTAGGTTCAATTATTTTGCCTTCATCCATTTCTGTGCCACTGAATGAGTAAGGAAAGCATGTAAACCCCTTACTGCAGCCCAAACTCAGGGCTTCTGCATCGCAGGGACTCGGCAGCAAAAGGTGGAGCATTTCGGGCCTGCATCAACTTCCAAGGTGGGAAGGGGTTGGAGCACTGGTTGACTTCCCCCGGTGACTCCCACCCAGACTGGTCGGCAGGGCTTTACTAGGTTCATTTTATTTTTAATGCTCAAGGTTTGCAGAGGAGTTGGGTGGTATGAAGCCTAGACTTCTCATTGTTTGTGGATGAGGCCAATCTAAGCTTTTAGAAAGTAGGACTGGAACTTCCTATAAAAGAGAAATTAAATTCCCCTAAGAAGCACTTTCAAGGTATACGAGAAAAGCTAAAGTCAGATTAGGCAGCAAAAGTCAGTAAGTGGCTTGAACCTATGCATGCACAAGCACGCACTCCAAAAAAAAAAAAGCCAAGGAAAAAAATTCATGTCACACTTAAGTACTAGTTGGGGCTGAATTACTACTTCTCCACAGGAAGACAGGTTGCAGAGTGGCACCTGGTTCAGCGACCACAATCCCGAGGCCGAGTTGAGCCCCAAATGACAAGCGGGACTACGGTTGCTGACAACCCCTGACGCAGACTTACACTGATCACCGACTGCCAAGCAGGGCATAAGCTGTATCCAGGGAAAGGATGATGGGCCATGTTTTTTTTTTTAAAACTTCACAAAGAATAGTCCTGAAGGCCTCCTGCATTTTTCTAGGACTGACTTTGCTCCAATAAGCAACAGAAATGTCCAGTTTCTCTCAACATAAATGGCTACTGGCAGGATGACGTCTTCAGAAACACTAATAACTAGTTTTTTAAACTTCCTGAAAATGTTCCACTGCATTGCTTATATTCGGTTCAATTGAAATATTACAGGAATTATGGATAGAGGGCAATATTGGAATTATAAGTGATGACAAAGCTTGTAACTCACGAGATCTGAACAATACAGAGACAACATGGCTGGGAAAGGGCATGGGCTTTAAAGCCAGGCACCGGGACTGGAGGTCCAGCCCCTCGGGGAGCCATGTAAACTTGGCCAATGACCTAACCGCTGTAACTCATACACGGACTCAGAACTGCGGCCTCAAGGAGACAACACACCTGCAGCGCCCAGCAGTGCAGCGCCTGCCCTCGGCGGCAGTCAATACAGGTCAGCTGCCCTTCGCATGAGCTGAGTCCACATCTGTCCACTCCCAAAGCCCAAGTTTTTCCACTGCTCCTCTGTTATTAGTCGGAGGTCAGCATTGCTACTATTGCTCAACACACTTAATATTATTAAGAGGTTTAGAAACTCTGAAACGAGATGATGAAATTTGCATTCTCTTGGGGAAGAACTGGGATGACACACAGGGATCAAGATTTTGCTTCTCTGCAGGATTTGAATCTAACGCAGAGAGTGGAAAGCAGAATGGTCATCACATTAAACTGTCTGGCTCTTTTTAATGTTATTCCAAGGCCATATAGGATTAGCCGTTCTGCCAGTTTGCTTTCCACTGATTAGCAAAGAATTAAAGACAAACAAATTCAAGTTGGTTTTTAGACGCACAAAATTAAAGACGGAGAAAATTTGGTATTTTCAAAGCATGCACCAGTGAAGGATTTCTTTTTCATTTTAATTGTTCTTTCCAAAACGTTGAGACAGTCAGTGAAATAATCTCAATTTGCTTTGCTTTGTTCTGTGCTTTCAAATACTGTAAATGGCTGGATTCCAGATAGAGTAGTTATCCTCAAATGCCTTCCAATGAGGCCTGCCAGATTCTGTGGTTCAGAAGTAATTTAAAAGCAGAAATGTGTAACAAATGAGACCTAATGGAAAACACTGGATGCTTTACGGTTAGAAAGATCCCTTTTTTTCCCAGTGAAAACAGAGAATGCATACACACATGTGCATATGAATGCATACACAAATAGACCCACGTAAACAAGACAGAAAACAAACTGACATGTGCTTTACTTCTCTTCATTGAAGACATGACTTGGCAACAGTAAAAAATATACACATTGCTCTGTTTTTCAATGGGAAATGGAATTCATGATGCAACTATTCACCAAACTCGACAATAACTCCTAAGTCAAAACAGAATATTTAGGATAATACAACCTTTATCATTAGATTTTTGGCAGGGGCGTTGGGGGGACTATATTGCTTGGAAGTTTACAAATCGTTTTCTTACATAGGGCAAAGTCTCCCTTCATATAGTGAAGTGCCTTTTTAATAACAACTTGTTGAAAGGAAGAAAATCCATCTGATTAGTGAGATTCCATCACTAGTATTCAAGCAGAGGCGGGGATGTCCCAAAGGTAATTGTTAATGAACCTGGGAACCACCACACTGAGTCCATCTTAGAACCATTCATTCATTTATCCTTCCAAATGTTCACGAATGCCGGGCACCTTACTGCACACCACATGTACAGCAGAGCAAAGGACAGACCTGCTCTTGCCTTCCTGGGGCTCAGAGTTCGGTACGAGGAGGAAATACAAGGGTTGACACGCACGAGAAGAGCCGTGGGATGGTTAAGGGGCAGGGAAAAGTGGGAGTGAGAAGTGAGGGAAATCCAGAATGGCTGAAACGGAGGGTGAGCATGACGCCTGCAGAGGAAGGCCGGGAGATGACCTTGATGCACACAACGGGCGCCTGCAGATTTTTATCCCAAGAGCAACGGAAACTACTGGAAGACCTTAAACTGTGGAGGGCCTTTTAGAACGGTGCAGGAATTGTGGGCAACTCGGTGTCCAGGGAAGCATGGAGGCAGGAGGAGGTCATTCCCATAACCCAGACAGGAAATGATGGTGACATGGCCCAAGCCACTGGTGATGAAGATGAGGTTACAGATCCAAAGATGCTTGGTTGGTGTAAGTGCTAAGATTCAATGTGTGGGTGGGGGAGGGGGTAGTGCCACAGAAAATGCACAGGATCCTGCTGCGGGCAACGTGGTAGGTGACGGTGACACTGGAGGCAGAGCAGGTCTGGAGGAGGAAAGGACCGTGATGGGCAGAGGTATAGACAGGCTGAGTCTGAGGTGCTTCCTAGCAACTGGATGGTGGGTCTAGAGTCCTGCGAGGTTGTGAGCTGAAGACAAGGACTTGGCGCCTGTGAGCATACAGGCCTACAAGGTCCACTGTGGCAGCCGCCAGTCACGTGCGTCTAAGGAGCACCTGGCATGAGGCTTGACAAATCAACATGTGCCAAGTATGAAATGTATCCTGGATTTCAAAGAAACTGATCTGAAAAATGAATGGAGGATCTCAATAATTTTATATCGATTATATGTCAAAATAATAGTTTTATATATCAGTTTAAGTAAAATATATTATTAAAATGGGTTTCTTCTGTTTCTTTTTACTTTCATAATGTGGCCACTAAAAAATTTAAAATGACATGTGAGGTCTGTATTGGGACTTACATTATATTTCCAAGGGGCAGCACTGATACAGACAGTGAATGAAGTCAGGAAGAGTAAAGAAGAGTGTTAATGAGAGTTTGGTCTCTGAAGAAGCTGTAGGTTTCAATATATGCAGGTGGGTGTGCTGAGGAGGGTCTGCAAACATGCAACAAGCTGATAGAGTTGGGTCACGTGGTCCAGCAGAGTGGACAACAGGGTCACACTCTACAGAGCAGTAAGAAAAGGGCTGGAAAGCACATTTAAACTAGAACACAGAAGCATACATGGCTACTAATACATTTATGAAAAATCATAACTGTATTACTGTAATTTAATTTTCTGCATTTTACATGTGTCTTACTACAAATTTCCAAGACATGACTGCATTGCCTTCCAAATGGCATATTATTTCAAATAAAAATTTTTCATCTTTTATTAGCCCATGCCTTTTGCTGAAATGCTCCTTCAGTATTATCTGAAGTCCCGACTGGATGTCATGACTAAAAACCAATCGAAGAATAGGCAGAAAACCTCCTCCGCTGATTTTTAACTATATCCCCTTTCACTCTGGGGTCCAGATGCTGCCTCTCCTAGGCCATGTGTGCTCACCAGTAGAATCGCCCATTTAGAGAATCTCTAAGATTCTTCGAATCCTAAAATCATAGATAGTTCACGCCCTTCTAATTCTTCATTCCGTCCTCAATGAAGCCAGTGTTCTTCTGAGATACGGTGGTCTCACTGAAATCACCCACCGTGAAAGGGAAATTTGCACCTCTTTTCCTTTAAATGTGTTACTTTCCCAACACATTTATTCAACAAATAAGCCTACTGTGTGCCCTAGTGAGGAAACAGCAATGAGCAAAACAAAGGTACTGCCCTCACTGAGCTTACAATTCCGGGGCACAGAAATCAACTCCATTGTCTCACAGTAACAACAACAAATAACCATCATCGGTGGCGGTGTAGGAGGCTCACCACCGCCACCAGCTGCATCACTAAGCCCTTTACACCCATGACTTACTAACTCATGAGCTGGGTCACTCTTTAGGCTTGCTCTACAGATGGGGAAAAAACAAACAAACAAGATGGAGCAGCCAGCGCTCAGGCCACATGCTGCCTGGGGACACGTAATCTCCGGGTTAAGGATCTGGGTCCCATTCCCACCAGCTGTACCGGCGGGCCTGCTGTAAACCTGACGTTACAACACGCTCCGCTGTCCCGCAGCAGCGCCTACCACGGCGGCAGCTCACACTCTGTGATGTATGGCTGGTCCACCTAATGTACGTCTGTGCACTCCATGAAAGCAGGGGTTGTATCTATTTTCACACCCTCAGCACCTAGAAAAATGCCTGCAACACAGGAGGTGCTCGGGCAATGTTAGTTCGGTGAATGAGAGTAAACTTTGCAGACTCAGGCCCAGACTTTTATTGGTACCAAAGAAAAATCCCTTAGCCGTGTCTGCCTTCTTGTTTAGTGCAGAATAAACGTAACTGTAGCCTCCCAGGGTCATCATTATGAACTCGACTTTTTGTGCTGGGTTGTAAATGCGGCGGTGCCATCGGGGAACTAATGAGGGTTACAGGGTCGTTTGCTGGGATAACAGATAGCTCCCTAATTGCTGTGCTGAGTGCTTGTCCGGGCGTTACTGTCCTACACCCCACCACGTCCAACACGTTTGCTCTCCTCCCTAATTCTCTGCCTCTCACAGACAATAATCTAAGAAATCTGATATTTACTGGCCTTATCAAAAGAGCGTGGTTTTCAGTGCAGAGATTTTGTTCTGTGTACGCTAACCACTAGAGTGACTCTTCCGTCTGACTTTCCCACCATTTTCAGGCCTTCAGGTTAACTTCTTACTCTGTCTTTGCTGAACTCAAAGCAATAGAACCAAGCACAAAGAAAATAACCAGAAAGAGACTGACATAGCTAAACATGTACAATACAAAATTAATTTACCCGTTTGTTTCGCAGAAGTGGCAACAGCTTGGAAACGCCTGGAAAAAACGCTTCCTTACCACTACCCTGGATGCTGACTTGGATAAAAGCAGGGGTTCCAGAAGCTGTCGCCATTTGGCGTGGAGAGTTTTATGATCTCCGAGCACCATGCACAACCAGCCTTCACATATCTGGTGTTCAAAGTGTTCTCCCTCACAAGAGTCCTTTCTTTTCAGCGATCATTTTATTTGGCCGTCTCTACATTTTTCCTGGTTTCATTGTGTCTCTCTTGTACTATAACTAGAGTAAGAGACACAGCAACTCCCCAGGGACAGCTCCAAATCTGGCCTGTTGCTCAGGCTGGAAAGCGTGCCGAAACCCACAGCGACTGCACTCAGAGAAGGAAGGGCATACGCGGAATGTCTACCGTCTTCTTCAGGGCAGCCCCACTAAGGGTTCCCGCAAAAAGGGACCGCCGCTGCCTGGTCTGAGAGCCCAGCGAACCTTCTTTGTGACGGCCACGGTCCTTCTGCGAAGACCCCGTGGGTGGCGTGGGGAGAAGCTCGTGATGGTCACCCCCTCGGTGTTTACATTGCGCTTGATTTTTGTTGCTGAGGTTTCTGTACAACGGGCAGCTTCCGAGTTAATTTCAAGACCTCCATTTCCCACTGGGCCATCGTTCATTATTCGGTCAATTTTGCTGAGTCCTCAGAAAAACGTAAGAGGAAGGTTTATGGTGTCCATTGCTGGCATCTAAGGCGCGGCAGTGCCCTGCTCCCCAGTTATGGGACGGGCTGAGGGCAAACATTTGGAGGGAGAAAGGACACATAAATGTGAAACTGAGGAAATAAGCAAAGTGGGGTCCTATTACACCAGTGGCAACGTGCACCAAATGGGCCCAAATTACAGTGATTTTTCCCCTGAAAGATGAGTATCTTGCTATAAATAAAAATAAGACACATTTACTTACTGCTTAGAATCAGAGCTAGCACTGTTACTCTACGTTCACTATCTCCTTGACCCTCACTAACTCTGCATGCACTCCATGGGATCAGGCCTACTGAACAGACGAGAACACTGAGACTGAGAAAGGCAAAGCTGCCCAAGAAACAGTTACAAGGTCAAGATGAAGGTCTGTCTGACTCCAAGGTCAGTGCCCTTGCATGCTGACCCTTATGAAATCATCGGTCCCCTGACCTTTCATTGCTGAATATGGGAACGTCTAAGAAATTTCAGGGGGGGGATTAGAACTCCATATTCATACTTAGAACATGAATAAGACTTTTAATTACTATATGTTTGGATAGAAAAGACCAAACTATATACCCTTTATTTAACTTTTCCAATAACTGGTACTAATACATTGAGGGGAAAAGCTCAAAGGTTTAGAAATATCTCTAGTTTTTTTTTTAATTTTTAAACTCAGTTTCCAAATTATATCTTCATTCAGGGCATGCTATTTTCTCAGACTAATAGATTAGTCTCCTAAATGATCCCTCCAATATTTTTCACATAGGCGCCAAAGTAAAATATCTAAAACACCAACTTAAAACCCTGTCCTCTGCTTGAAAGTACCTTTCATTTACAAACTCCCATCTCCTTGGCACGAAATATTAAGCCCTTAGTGGCTGGCACTCATCACTCACTTGCCTTAAAACGGCCGTGAGCTCAAGGGCAAGAAACTAACAAGTTTTATTAGTTCAATAAATGTTTATTGAGATGAATTAAATTAATAGCCTTACTCTTGGCACAGAATATTCTTCTATTGTTTTTTTCATGTTTTATTTCTTTTTCCCATCCTAAAAGAAACTATATATCTCCAAATGCCAAGGTATCTCGTGTGCTACAGTAGGTGTTCCAAAAAAGGAAAAAAGGTTATAAATCTCGACCAGACTCATGTTTTTCTGTTTCAATGTTGCCAATATTTAAGTTTTCAATACTTAAAAAGTTATTACACTTGAAATCTAAGACTTCTGTTTTAACACTGATTTCATATTCTGGGCTAACTTGTCTTTCCTAATACCTAATTCTTGCCTCTCTCTTCTGCCTGGTCAGGAGCATCTATTATTTCACCTTTCAGTGGACACCCTACCGGCTACCTTTCTCCGTGGTGGCCGAGTGGCCAGAGTCCTGCAGAGGTCCCTGGCCCCACTGTTTAATGACAACCTAGGTGAAGCTACCAACCCCCTGAGGACAGGGACAGCAAATTGTTGAATTTGCATCCCCAACATGTTCTGCAGCAGCCGACAGGTGATCAGCAAAGGTTTGTTGAGCAAATGAGTGAATAAAAGAGCAAATAAATGGATTCACGGTACCCGACTCCGAGCCTGGGGTTCTCGGTCAGAACAGAGTGATAAATGCCTACATAAAGGGCAACATGAGATATTGCAGGTGATGTTGCTACCTCATGGGAGGCATTCCCAGAATCCAGTCTCCACTCTGTATTTTTTAATTGAGATACATTGACATACAACACTGTATGAGTTTCAGGAGTGCAACACAATGATTTGATATGTGTCCGCACTGTGACACCACCGCAGTGAGTTTAGTTACATTCATCGCCACACATGTTATGTGTTTCTTCTTGTGGTGAGAGCTTTTAAGGTCGTCCACAATTTTCAAAGATGCAGTACAGTACTGCCGACTACAGTTACCACAGCATGCGCCAGAGCCCCAGGACTCAAGGATCTTGTAGCTGGACCTGTGTGTCTTTGGGCCCCTGCATCCCTTCTGCCCACCCCCACCTCTGGCAACCACCAAGCTGTTCTCTGTGTCTATGGCAGTCTCTGTTCTGTTTTGAAAGCCTTGGCTGATCAAGTACCACATAAGATGGGTTTCCTCAGTGTCCTAGACTCAGGATACTGAAAGGGTAGACAATGTGGAGCTGGAAAAAAAAAGGGGGAGATTTTGGAATCTTCCTCTAGATAACCAAGGGGAACACAGGCACATTCCTCTTTGTGACTCGCTGGGCCCAGGCGGGGTACTGATTAAGAATCAGCTCTACTCCTCTGGAGCCTTCCTGAAACCAAAAAGATGGATGTTGCAACACTAATCCTGGGAGGGTACTGATGGTTCTACCTGTTTTCCAGGAATGAAGTGTTTGAAGTATTTTTCTGGGTTCCTCTCTGAGAGTTTGAAGTCACATTGAGAAAAAGTGATTAGTGGGGTGATGCTGAAGGGGTGCCCCTTTATACTCAACTTTTGAGGTCACTCAAGAGTATCTGCTTTCTCTTTTTCATGTTAAGTAAAAGAACAAATCTTAGCTCTACAAAGAAGCGTGAAAATGTACATCCTCGTTCATGTAGCAAAATGCTGCTTGGCATCTCTGCACTCTGCTCAGCCAGGAGTGCAAGCCCCGTGCAGAGCGACTCACTGTGGCTCGGATAGAACTGAAGGCCCCTATCTGGGTGCCGCACTGTGCACGTTCCCCACGGTTTCTGCAGGCCATTAGCAAAGAAGAGAATGTGTGGTGATGGCTCTGTTTATCGTGTTCCTGAAATTAATCAGCAATAACGACCTTCCTCCAAAACGATATCCAGCAGAGAGCAAACTATAGAATCCTTGTAGTTTTAAAATCAGCTTTTACTAAATGTTTTAGACATGACAAACTGCCAGATTATTTTTATTTTAAAAAAAGTATAGGTATGTAAATAGTGTGAATGCACAATGAGAAATCAAACACCTGAAATACAAGCTCTTTCTATAATGTGGTTTAAAAACTGTAGAGTTGCTAACAGGTTGCTTAATGCATTTTCGGAAATAGCATAAAATATTAAGTCAAATAATGAATGAACATTAATGAAAACACCGGAGGTGACAGTACAGGCCTTAACGCTTAAAAAACTCCTCGGAAATGGTTTGCATACATTACAGATATCAAAAAAGTAGAGTATTCACTGCATGTAATGGATTGGTTTTTGTAAAACTAGAACGATCTTATTTTTCTGCCTAAATAAGTAAACTCAATCTCAAAATGCTTGCAAGATATAATGAATCCAAATAACGTATTTTAATATTGATCTGTATCCTGCTTTATTCCACAAAATGTAAGGAGGCATAAAATTAAAACACTAGTTAAATTAATTCCAAAACCCTAATAAAATATACAATGGAAGCACCAATACATTTTCATTAATACTAATTTGTTTTCATTTTAAAATTATGGAAATTCAAGGGTCAAAGCTAAACTTATACTTGGTCAAGACCACAATAAGAAACATCTTATCTCATAACAGAGGATTATTTAAACACACCAGCACAGATAATATACACATCTTCCACATGCACACATATATATTCATCGTGGATATGTACATAATGAATAAATGTGCACATATGGAACATTTTTAATGAAATGTGACAAATGCAAGTGGTTATGAAAAACAGGTTGCAAAAAAATTATACTATTTTTTCCTTTAAAAATATATGTATAGCCAGGCATAGAAAACTGAAATTGAAAAAAAAGGAATTCCGAGTTTCCAATAATGGATGTGTTTTACTTTCATAAAGTCAAAAATGATACTCTAAAGAAAAATGCATATTGTCCCCATGACTATGTCACTGCATGGAGAAACCATGGCCACTCCAAACAAGACTCCCTGTAAATGAGTAACAGCAGAGGATCTCTTATCACTCTTTTCACTGACCTGTCTTATCAGTATTTTATTGTTTTATTGGGCAGTTTCACCCTACGCCACCCCAGGTACTGTAAATAAGAAACCATATCCTAGTGACGTTTCATTGCTTATAAAAGGGATTTTACTTAATGGCATCTTTCATTTAGGGCTAAGGACCTCTCTTGCCGTTTCTTAACAAATAGTATTGCACAGCTGGGAAGCTTTTACACAAATCACGAGTCCTAAGTTATACGGCTAGACTATGTGAAAATTACTTTAAACCTACACAAATTTGCAAATATCCACTCACCCAATAAGGAGAAATAATTTAGAAAAGAAAAACATGAAATATATTTCCTGAAGGATTTTATTACAAAATCGATTACATTATTCTATAGGATAAATACCTGTAAAGGCATATATATATATATATATTTTTTTTTTTTTCCAAGCCTATGTTGGGGACTTTAAAATAAAACAATCCCGATAAAAAACAATGATAGAAAGTTAATAATTATAATAAAGATTTTTCCTAATGCTCTTGGTAAACCAAGTTATCTCCAAAAGAACACAGTTCATGAATTTATTTTTATGAAAACTATCACAAAACTGTACTACACCCAATTATGGATGACAGAGATTCATGTTAATTAAGAGTAGTTTCATTGTGGAAGTATAAAACTAAACAAATCTCTTGTAGCTAAAAGAAGCTAGCATGAGAACAAAAACATTATGCTCCAAATTAGCAATGGAAATTAAGGAGTGATTTGATGATTTTATGTCGAGTTTATGCAATTTATAAAAAATAAATACCTCTTTTGAAAAATAAATAAATACCTTCATCACATAATTAAAACCACTAGATTATTTCCATAAGGGGAGGGCAGTAAAATAACTTTTTTAATGGGATTGAGCAAAATTAAACTACCATTTATTCAAGTAATCAAAGGTTTATTTATTTATTTTTTAAGGTTTTATTTATGATTTTTAGAAAGAGGAGAAGGCAGGGGGAGAGAGGGAAAGAAACATCTCTGTGTGAGAGAAACATCCATTGGTTGCCTCCAACCAGGGATGGAGCCTGCAACCCAGGCATGTGCCCTGGCTGGGAATCGAACCGGTGACCTTTTGGTTTGCAGGACTACACCCAACACATTGAGCCACACCAGTCAGGGTGTAACCAAAGATTTAAAATGAGCTTGTTTGTTCTGACTGCCAGGAACTGTCTAGAGGTGAATGTTCTATGTGTAGTAAGGATTCTTCTCACTGCTCCCACATCCTCTGTAACATATCAGTTGAATATCTAATATCAAACCTCTCAAGGTGAGGTCAACATACTTCTTGGGGTGTGTCAGAGATTAGAAGCCCTAAGAAAAACTATAGCATGTCACCTTAAGTTTTTTACTTTGAGTGGAAGGCTTCAAAGAAAAGTACCGGCACTGCATTTATCACCATCCTTCTGTCTCTCAGTCTTTGCTTATTCTATCTTTTGCCCAAACATCCAACTCTACTTCCACCCCAACTCTTCTGCAGAACAGTGACTGTTAAACTTCAAGCCTTATCCAGTCACCAGAAGACAGCTTTCCTGAACTTCCCAGGCAGTGCCCCTTTGAGAGAGAAGTCCCGAGGCACCTGCGGACACACCTCCAACACACCTGCCACCAGGCAGCCAGATTTGCTAACCTTTCTGAGCCTGTTTTTCTCTGTGCTGTCATATTAAATCAGTCCCATGCCTGGAGGTCTTAGCATAGTACCCAACAGGTAGTCAGTGTTTACGGAGTGCTGCAATCAATCGAGATCTTGAATATCAAAATCACATAATGTTACCATGCAGACTTCAGATATGCAGAATGACAGCATGAAAAGAAACAAAATTAAAAGCACTGTATACATTATACCTATTGGACAAATGAAGCCGCTGTTACTGTACTGAAGAAAGTATGCTGTCTGTATAGTTGAGAAAAGCTCAAAGTACTTAAAATCCTGGCACAAACTACAATCTGTTGTAAATGTGCAAATGATTTTGCAAATTCCATTCAATTGTGTGTCCTGTATATATTTGCATGTGTACATGCATATATAGGTATATGTATGTGCATTACGTACTTTTGAGGAAGATCCTATGAATGTAAAAACAATAGGAGAGAGATATCTGTGAAATAGACATCAAGTGGGGGAGGAATATATTCTCCAGTAGTTTCATCCACAAATGTTGTAGATCTATGCTGTAGTTAGTTTACTGAGTCAGAATTTTCTACAGGTAAACCTGTCGAGAGCTTCATGTAAAAACAGTCACTCTACCGCGAAGTTTGCTAAAGGATGCTTAGGACCTGTGCATAACTACCCCATCATCCCACGAACACACAGACCCCTTCTGAAGGCAGCCTCCTGCACTTGGCCCCTACCACACGAACAGCCTCATCTACAGAGATGCCGAATGAGCAGCATCTGTGTGTATGTCGAAACAGTCTTGTTGCCAAAATAAAAATTTTGCTTTCCCCACAGCTCTCTGGTCAGAACTTCCTAACTCGGGTTCAACCTTTATTTGTAAGGATTTAAAATTAGGATCCATTCATTTTTGCAGTGAAACCATCAGTACAACACAGGACAAGCCCATTTATCTACCACACCCATGCCTTTTAAATGTCACCCTCCTCTTCTGAAGTGAGATGGTTGAATTGTAAGGTGTATTTCCTAATATATGTTCATGTGCTTTTAAGTGACTGGCTATAACTCTCTTTTTATATAGTAGACATAGCATGGAAGTCTCCCCCCAAGTCATACTTTACCAAAGTTAAGCAAATATATACACATATTGTTCCAAATATAAAACATTTGGATGGTACCTAAAATGCTTTAATTTATTCCTAGAAGGATCTAGGAAACTGCTGACATGACAAGCTGTTATGTTAGGTACACAAAACCTCCACCAAGGACTCTTTTTTTAAAAAATTTAATATGAATTGTTTCTGCTAAGTTGTAGAATATTTACGATATTGATTTTCCTCTTTATTAACCTCCATTGTATCATTTCTTCTTCAGTTTTTACTTAAAAATAAAATGCAATGAAAGTGCCAGACCCCTCAGCTCCTGGCATGTTAAAATTAGAAGAACGGTGAAGGCTATGAGGTGAGGGGTGAGTCAGAGGGGGAATTAACAGTGAGCAGGATTTTTAACTTCTGAATTGATGAAGTATTATAAGAGAAAAACACAAATATCTTTAAATTGTAAAAGTGCACTAACAGTAATCTCTTCCAAAAGGGCTATATTTATTCAACTACGTGCTCCCAATACAAGATAAACCCCTTATTAAAATGCCATGCCTCAGCTCTTTGTTTGCTAAATTTAAATTATATGAAACTGCTTAATCACGGGCATTCTAAAAGTGGTAGGTCCTAGAATCTCAAGGAAAAGAAAGGTTCCATTTTCAAGACACTCATAGCTGCGCATGTACTGATCCATTAGAATACTTGGCCAATAAGTTAATATTTAATCGGCAATTTCCTTAAAGCACAATAGCATCCTAACAGTAGTATTTCCATAAGCCACATTTGCTCTTGAAAAAGGGAAAGCACCTACAAAAAAACACTAAGTAGATAATATAAACTAATCTAAACCACAATTCACAAAATAGACAGACAGACTGCAAAAAAAGATATTCCAAAATATTACAAAATGTGACTCACTTGCTAGGTCATAAAAGATTCCTATTTTTCAAGCATCATTCCTTTGGATCATCATGCCAGAAGGGAACTGAATGAAGGAAGAATTCATGCTAGAAAAAAAACTGATAAATGGGCTGCTTCTGCTAATCTATAATTTGGGTCCAACTTCCTTACACAGTTCTGCCCATTAATTTTCTTTTCTGGACAACTCAACTTGGTTATAATCCTAAAGATCCTAAGTCAGATCTCCAAGAACTGCAATCAACCTCTAACCAAGTGCATTTGTCTGCCTTGCCCTCATCATTGGTATTTTTAAAAAGCTAATAGTTTCAATAGCTCATAACCTGATAAAATTCTTAGAATTTATTGGACCACATGGGTCTTACATGTTCCGGATAGAAAGTCAGGTTTCTAACACCTATAATTCTATCTTCCCCACAACAAAAGGATTCTAGTTACCTTGGTTTACAGCATGCACAACTGGCAGATATAGCTATAAAACTATTATAGAGAAACAAATGAATACCAGTAAATTTTGCATGGGCCCAAATAAATTATCCATCACTACCTCTTTCACTGCTATTTAAGAACTACAGTTGTGTGTGTGTGTGTGTGTGTGTGTGTGGTATTGGTGGAAATCTAAGACAGCTCTCTTCCCCCACCCCCCCATTCTTGGTGTCCCAACTGCCTTTGAGAAACAGTTATGTCCACAATTCCTCTCCTATATGTACCTATATACAAAATGTCAGCTATAATTTCAAGAAGCTCACAGAAGCCCCTAAATTAAAACCTTGTAAACTTTAAAAATGGCAATGTCACATCTAGAGGAGGGAGCTATATCTTTACACACAAATCTCCAACTGTACCACCCTGGGTGGCTGATTCTGTGGGCTGGGGACAGGTGAGCACTCAGGATGAGAACGAGGCAGGCAGGTATGAAGGAGGCACTGACGCACAGGGTCCCTGGGCTTGCTTTGTTCACTTCTATGCAGGGAGCAAAGGCAGCAGAAGGAAGTGAAAGGCAGTTCTTGGTAACAGTGGCTGGGAAGGCATCACATTTTCAAGGCAGCCTGTTCAAGCACCAAAATGTAGAAGGGATGTGCCATAAGCCATTGAGTGAAACTGTGGCACTGCAAAGGCCATTTTTTTAAATCTCCCCCAGACTCACAGTTCATGATCCCTTTGCTAATTTAGCACCAGGCACTGTAGAGCACTTTACAAAAATAAAAAAGAAATTATATAATGAACACTGTAAGTTTAGGTACACATACAGAAAGTATTCTGTAAATATATTCTTTCTCCCCAGGGCAGTGTGTGCTTTCTTCTTCAAACCAAATCAAAAATAAGCTTCCACCGACACTGGACCACAGCAGCGCAGGCCAAGAGCCGCTCACTGGGCCCTGTGACTTCAGTGCGTGCGAGCCTTTGTTTCCTCCCCTCTGCTGCGGGCACTGAAGGGTCTGACTCCGAAGGCAGGGTCCCCTCGGAAAGGCCAACAACTCAGCCAAAGGCACGGCCCAAAACAGCAGTATAACTGAAACTAGTTTGTTCAGTAACAAAACCCACTTTTTCCTAAAGAACTTTCTTAAAAAAAATTTATAAGCCTCTGACATATTAACGAAAGATTAATCATCCCTCTTTGGATTTAGGATGTGCTTTGGTTTTAAACAGAAACATGCTTTTGAATCACTGTTAGAAATACCATTTCTCGGATTCTGGAAGATTCCATCACACACAGTAATTGGGTATATGAAAGAGAATTTAAAAAACATTGAGTGCTATGTGCCAGGTATTTAACAGGAACTGCTTTTGTGTAAGTTTTCACTGTAGTACAATGCAGTGTTAAGTATGGAATGACAAGAAAGAGTGAGGGTAAGTTCTGTTTTAGACCCACGAAGTCGGGGGCTCAGTGACATGGAGTGCATGGCCCGGCACAGCACTCAGCCCTGCAGACGGCCTCCTCTGGAAGCCACTCAAGGTCCCTTGTGGCAGCAGCACCCTGGGGTGTAATTATCTGTGTTCCTAACTTTCTCCCTCACGGAGAAACCACATATTAATTAATACACCTATTTTGGCACCTGATAATAAATCTCTGTTGAATAAAAACAAAAAGTGTTAGTTTACAAATGACCTCCCAACAGAGGCTGAGGATTTAAAGAATGCAAAGAGAATGCAAATCAAAAATACACTTTTAAATGAGAATAAAGACCCTCTAAATTGATAGCTCAAGACAGTTATGCAGCATCAGGTTAGATATGAGGATCCTCAGTAACAGAATTAATGTGTTAACCCTTTAATCACTTGGAATAAAAATCTCTAGACTAGCCCAGACTGGCATGGCTCAGTGGACTGAGCATCATCCCGGGAAGCGAAGGGTCCCTGGTTGGGGCCTGTGAGAGGCAACTGATGTACGTTTCTCTCTCACTTCGACGTTTCTCTCATCTTTCTGTTTTTTATCGTTGGTTTTTTAAATCATCTCCTGAGGACATGCTTACTGATTTTAGAGAGAGAGGAAGGGAGGGAGATAGATGGAGGCAAACATCCATGCAAGAGAGAAACATGGATTGATTGCCTCTCAATCAATCCTGCGGGAACCAAACCTGCAACCCAGGCAGGTGCCCTGACCAGCGATCAACCCACAACCTTTTGGTTTACAGGACGATGCCCCAACCCACTGAGCCCACCAGCCAGGGCGGCCTCTGGGACTATCAGAGAGGTACAGTGAGCACACACTACCCTTAGGGCCCTTCCTTCTCCCATTCTTACAGAGCTTACCTTTAGAGGTTACTAAGGTATATGTGACTGTGTTTTCTGAACCAAAAATCGAGGGACATAACCACACAAGGAGACTCATATTTAAAATATAGATTTCCTGGAACATTCAGGACACATGATATACCACAAGACTACAAGCTATGGTCACTATTTCTGTCTGACTCTGTATCTCTACATTGGTCATTGTTATTTCCATTTATCTGTAGTCATAAACAGTTCAACCTTGAACCACATGGGTTTGAACTGCGCAGGTCCACTTACATGTGGATTTTTTTTTTTAATAAATACTGGAAGCGTATTTTCTCTTCCTTATGATTTTATTAACATTTTCTATTCTCTAGCTCACTTTACCGTAAGAATAGAATACCTCATACATATAACATAAAAAATATGTGTTAACTGATTATTTATGTTATCAGTAAGGCTTCCAATTAACAGTAGGCTATTCGTTAAGATTTGGGGGAATCAAGTTACACATGAATTTTCGACTGTGCAGGAGGTCAGCACCCTCAACCCTCACGTTGTTCAAGGGTCAACTGTATATTCATTCCTGCTTTCATCGGCTCAGAGTGCCAGGCATTACGCTCTGAGACCAAGGCAAGGAAAAGATGTGCACAGTTCCCACTGCTATGAGACTTCCATTCCAGACTCTTGAGGGAGAAAGAGGTACTTAATAAAAAATTCTCCCGATAAATAATGACCAACTGTGATAACCGCTGTGGTGTAAGCACAGACCGAGTGCTGTGCCACCGGAAAAGTACCCTTGACCAAGAGGCGGCTGGGGAGTCTGCTGTTGTCGTTACTGTTCACTGAAGGACAGCAGGACCTGCACCAAGGATGTCACCGTGCTGCTGTTCACAACATCTTTCCACGGGTTTTTTTTGCAGCCTTTTATTTTCTCCATGCTCTCTCTCCCTTCCCACAACGGTGGGGTACTCCTTGAAGGTGGCCAGGCTTCGAATGAGGTGACAGAGGTGCTTTCTCTTTCTTGGCTCAATCTGTAAATTGGGAGGGCTCTACACTCAGCACCTCCCTGCAAATGAGTCTTGTATGTGACATGACAGATGTCAAAGCTCTAGGTGACGAGAGGGCTACTTAATAGTGTAAATGTACTGTTCTTGTTACATTTTTTTATCTTCTCTGTTTCATCTTTAGTGGTCTCTTCACTGCTCTTCACCTTCTCTGAAGAGAAGAGATATTTTAGATACCCCAGGTCAATGCTCCCTTTTCCTTCTGGTCAGAATTTTGACCCATCACAACACAACAAGCCTTCCTTCTGGTTTTCCATCACTCATTCACTTAACAAACCTTCAAAATAGGTTTGGTATGTATCCAAGTCACATGCCCTAGGGAATACTGTTTAAAAAAACAACACTATGGCACTCCTTATAACTAATGTTGACTTTTCGTACATCTGTGGGCCCAGTCTCACCTATAATTTCAATGGGGTAAAAATACTCTCCTGCCCAAACTGTACAGTCAATCTTAAACATCAATGAAAAAAAAAAAGAATGGTGCCTCAGAGATAGAACGCCTAATTAATTTTACTCAGTAAGTATATTTTAATTTTATCACATGACTTTACTGTGAGTCTCGAGTATAAATCTAAGTTTTGTAACTCCTGAATAATGTGGCAGTTTAGTAAGTTGATAACTAGTTTGGTTTACTCATCTATTAAATTGCCTAATCATGATGAGCTACACAATGTTGTCATGAGAAAACCACTTTTGTAAAACCCCAAATACAACGCTGGACACCTTTGTGCTTCTCTCATCCACTGCTGCATCCCTTGATTAATAACAGTGAATAAATACAGGAGCTGCACCACGTCGCTAGGCTTTGTTAGAAACAAAGTGAGCCGTGACGTCCCGCACTCTGTCTGGCCGACACGCTGCTCCGGGGAGCGCGGAAGCCCTCTGGTTTGGGTTAGGGGGCTGGAGAAGGCGGAATTCCACGTTAACAGACACACTGAGGGGAAAGTGACCCTCTTGCTTCCCTGAATGGTAAAGTATGTGGAGGCATACCGAACTTGGTGTGTTCTTGCAGCGGCACGCTGTAAAGTGAGCAACACCGAGCCAGACTCGGAAACCGCACGGTGAATGCACAATTCATATTAGATGCCTCATTTATGCCCTTAACAATTATTAATAATATAGCCGTGTTCTTACAAAGGCAAAAAACTCATTTGATAACATTTTCTATATGTACAATACTCTGCGTTAGTTTTTGAAAACGATTTCCCTGGTTTTATCTTTACAGCACTGTCCTAAGTCAATGAACGGGTGTCGTGGACATACGGCCTCACTGCCTGAGACCACGCAGCCAGGTGCTGGCGAGGCTGACAGTATGACACCCGTCGGCTTAGCTCCCCTACCCAGACACCCTTTTTATTTTTTGCACCATGGATCCTTCCGGCAGACTGGCAAAGTCTATGGACCCTTTCTCAGTATGATGTTTTCCGGTGTGTATAACTAGATTACACAGCAAACAATGTGATTGACAGTTGTCAAAATATTTTAAAATGTGCTCCAGCAATGGACTGCTTTATTAATCTACTAAATAACAAGATCTGGCTGTGGGTGTAATAAATACTGTAATCTAAAGTGATTATGTGATACGAAAATATCTGTGATTTATTTCTACCAGTGGCAAAGTCACAGGCTGCCAATAATACTATGCTTAATTGCCCATGTTTGGAATTGAAGGAAATGCTACATTTTCAGTTAGATACTAATAAAAATAAAAGTGTAATATCTTTCCCCAACCAAGCTCACAAACTACTAGAAATCCTAGCACTGGGACTCTTGCCCATGTTCACAACAAAGTTCACCAATTTGCAAGACAGTTATGGGAGTTTCAAAGTGTTTCAATATATAAAAAAGTTGCCCTTGGAAAATCAATAGCAAATCTAAGCATCAAACAAAAAAGAGCCAGATACTGTGTTTCATAAAATCAAAGCTTTATTATCCAAGCTCCACCAGTCTTAACAGATCAAATCTTTACATAATTATCTGAAATGATTTCAGGAAAGATGGATTTTTAAAAAATTAGTCTGCTGAATATATATATATATATATA